>OY804259.1:21484999-21787499 GCA_963680825.1 Meiosimyza decipiens | reverse complement strand
CTCGCTAAAAGGTTTCTTCTTGCAAAATTTTGGTACAATGGTGCCGGTGGGTGTGGCACCTCCCATATAAGCGAAATACGTTTAATGCTATAGATAGTGTGCTATGAGAGTAATCTTCATAAAATTTTGTGTAGAGGTGCCGGTTACTATAAGCTTTGAAATTCAATGAAACTTGACAAGATTGCATCAGTGGGCGTGGCACTTCCCTCATTAACATAAAGTTGTAAGTGCTATTTTAAGTGAACTATTGGTGCAATTGATCTGAAATTTGATGTAAGTGGTTTACTGGGTATTAGGTACATATGAATCAAAAGCTTTTGGAATACCAACAGTGGGCGTGTCACCTCTCATACAATTAAAATACCTTAAGTGGCATAACTATCGAAATATATGAGCAATCATACTGAAATTTGATGTAAGAGGTTTGTTTATGGAAGGCTACTTTTGGATCAAAATCTGACTGGATTGTACCAGTGGGTGTGTCACTGCCCTAAATTTTAAGAATAATTACGGCACATATCGCAAACTATACAAGCTATTGTGCTAAAATTTGGTTTGTGCATGTCAATCACGAATGTCATTTATTGAAACAAAAGTGGGCGGAATCGGAGAAGTGGGCGTGACATATTTCGTTTTTTTCATTTCTATTCTATTTTTTTCAACATTTCCCATATTCTTTTGACATTTTCAGTTTTTTCCAACACTTTTCAACATTTTTGAACTTTTTTTACATTATTTTCGACTTATTCAATCTCCTGAACATTTCTTAAACATTTATTTAAAAAGTACTTTCAATGCAGTGTAGGGTATGTGAGTTTCGGCCTGGCCGAAGATAACACCTCTACTAGTTATTATTATGTTTCTAACTTAGCTAATAAATAAAACTAATATATAGTTAAAGTTGCCATATCAATTATATGAATTTTATTCTAAAATTAAATGAGCAAAAATTAGTTCTTCACCGAGGCCGAGGCGAGGTTTTAATCGTTCTCGGTATCGCCTCGTTTTATAAATTTGAGTCTCGCCTCACCTGTTTCTCGGACGAGAACTTGCCATCACATACTTCGCCTCGATTCGCCTCACCGAAACCTCGGTAAAAAGCGAGGATTTTATTTGAATGAAAAATAATTATCAGGCCTGCATATTGTCAGCATACAAGGAAAATTGACTATCTGCAAACAAATAATAAGTGGGTAACGCTAAATAATCGTTTAATTCTGTTTACATCCTCTTAAATTTGTGATATATTATTTTCGGTTGTTAAAAAAAAAATGGTCAATTTTGCTGGTATGCCAACGATATATTCAACTAGCAAAGCCGGCACGCGTTGCTACGCCTCAAAAAGTAAATTTAAATATGTTTTTATTTTTGGTGGATTGAATTATATATGATGATTCATGAGATATGATGAATTTAATTCTTTTCTTATATGGGACGACGTGGCATTGCCCATTTTTTTTTCAAATCAAGCTAAGCTACGAACCTTTTACAAACTATAAGAATTATATGTATCAAATCTTACCCATTTACGTCATATAATTGCTTAAATATAAAAAAAAAGGTTTATTCATCTGCGTCAAGTAGTTGATAATACCAAAGTATGCTACGAACCTTCCCCAAATCATAAGAAACATAAGCATATGCCAAATCTTCAGGCGATCGGTTGAACGGATTTGGAGCTTATTAACAACAAAGTTTTTTACCGAACGTAGGGGTCTCCTTATGAAATCTTTCATCTTATAAGAATAACAAAAGAGAGTAGTAGCTGTATTATTCTAAATCTCATTCGATTAGAGATCATTTTATTACTGCTGACTCTAAAGACCGAAGATATGACGAAATATATGGACCCTAAATAAAAGTAGCCTAAGCTGAGCTTCTTAATGTGAAAGCAACGTGGTGTGAGTTTGGTGTGAATCGGTTAACCGGTCTTCGTGAAAATGCTATTTTTAAAATATTTTTGTATTAGGACCACCCTAAATATCCTTTTAATCGATAAAAACTTTCCTATCTTTTAAAAAAATAGTTTACTTATAGTACTCTCTGACCTACTGAATATACACACAAAATTTCATAAGAATCGGTAAAGCCGTTTCGGAGGAGTTATGTTACAAACACTGTAACACGAGAATTTTATATATTAGATATACATGTCCAGATCGAGGTCAAATTTTAGAAAAAAATTGGCACTTCTAATAAATAAAAATCGAGTCAAATTTCAAAAAATAGTATCAAAACAGAAAAATACTGCACTTATTTCCGAAACGAGCTAGTGTTAAAGCGAGGCTGCGAGGCAACCTCGTTCTCAGAACCGAGAACGAGGCGAGGTGCCGGTGTGATCTCGCCTCGCCTCGCCTCGGTCGAGCGAGGGAAATTTATTTTTCCACCTCGCCTCGTTCTCGTCTAGGTCTCGCCTCGTTCTCGCTTCGTTGAACGAGGTTGCCTCGCAGCCTCGGTGAAGCACTAGCAAAAATTAGCTTAATATTGACAAGAGTTCAAAAATTATATAAAATGCTGTAAACTTACGAAAAAATGGTTTGAAGATTTTATTTCATGAGCTTAACTCAAATAAATAAAGTACGCTGTTAAGAAAACTAATCGCAAAAATCAAATCAGCTGTTGGCGCTGTTGATAATAGTGAAAAGTATATTTTTGTCTCAAGCCACTGTGCAGTTTCGCTATTAATTTTGTAGCTTTTGAACATAATCGCAATTATAATTCTTCATATGTTTAGGAGAAAAACTGTTAATGTTGCCTATATTGACATATAGCCGACTTTGCTGTGCTGTGGTAGTGTACTGTACTTACGACCCAGAGGTCGCGGGATCGATTCTTGGTGCAGGCATGATAATACACTTTCCATGTTTCGTAATTTTCCTATCTTTACAATTATTTCCTTCTCCTCTCGTTAAGTTTTGAGATTTTCAGCCGTCGTAAAAAATGTACATTATATCGACAAAGCATCAAGAACTGAAGTTTAATGTAATTCATAGGCATATATCACTTGCTTCAGATCACTTTTATTCTTATCGTTGCGCTAGAGCAACGGCGATGCTAAATGCAAATTCGATCGCGAAAATTCTCTATCAGGTTAAGGTTTTGAGCAGCTCCATTCTAAGGTTGTCAACGAAAAAAAAATGTCCGGTGCATAAAATTTGACTAACTCTGTCTCAAGGGTCTTCATCTACACTAAGAATTATTTGTAAAATATTTCAAAACATAGGTAAATAATTTCGTCAGGCTTAACACACCTAAAACCATAAGTGCCAGTAGAATATCTTTAGACAAAATTTGTTAACTTTGAACAAAGAGAGAAGCTGAATGCTGTCTCATCTTTACTATCATTTATGAGTTTTTCGAGTATGGGAAAGCTTTTCGAACTAAATTTGACTAAGCCCTGTTAATCTGACTAATTCTGACTACTACAGAAACCGATCTATTATTGTATCGAAAATTTCGTGCTTTTCGACAAGCCCACCATGGGCATTGACTTGCATGCCGTAGTCCATCATTCTCAAGACTTTGAGCAAAGCTTAGCGAAGAAATTTTTAATGAATGATATTTTGTATAAAAAAAGTTTGTTTGCTAGTCACCACACTTTGGGCATTTTAACTAATTTCAACATCATTTTTTTACACGCGCAATGACAGACAAACTTCGAATAACGCACAGTGGTGCTAAATCATAAAAAGCTGTTAAATATTAAGGAAGCATGTGACAAGAAGTTTCCTAGGTTGCTGATTACGAATCTTAAGTTGAATTAAAAAAAAACTAACATGGGAGCTTTTAAATTGTCGCCTTAATTCTACTAAGACTGTCTAGTATTCTATCTAGTTAATAATTCTTTATTAACAGGCTCATTTTTTCAAAAGTGAGATAAGAAATAAGGTATTTAATAATAGGCCTAGTTCCTACAGGTGTTTGATTCTAAATTCAATTTTTCTGAGCATATAAATTATATTATTCCAAAAGCGTAGTCTCTTCTTGGCCTTGAGCGTAGGAAAAGTTTTGAGTTTTCAGATCCACATACTCTTAAGATCCTTTATAGTTCTTTTGTAAGGTCTAGGTCAGAATATGTCTCTTTCATCTGGAATCGACTCACTGGCTTAGATTGGAAAAAGTTCAAAATTTATTTACGTAGTTCGCGCTGCGTTCATTGAATTTTAATATATAGTATCTCTCCCATCATATAATGCACGTTAATTGTGCATGGGGTTAAAATCTTTGGGAAGAAGACGCAAAATTCAATCTACAGTATTTACTTATGATCTTATTTCTGTTTCGATTGGCTGTGCTCCGTTATTGCAATTTGTTGACTTTAATATTCTTCAAGGACATTGCAGCATAATGATTTTTTTAATATTAAACTCCATAAAACTTGATACGCTCTCAATGAGCCTACTAATAGAGCCTTGTCATTATTTAATAATTTATTGGGTTGTAATATCTTTGATTTTCCTCTATCTAAAGATTGCCTTTTATTTATTCAAGAATATAAATGATGATCCAATAAGAGCTTCCTACTTTGTTTTCTAAATAAAATACATAAAAATCATTGTATTGATGCAAATCTTTATTTGGAATGAAAGTTCAGTTCCTACAACTCAACGTTTAAAAATTAATTTGTTCAAATGTTGCCCACGACTAGTTCTTAAATGGTCCATTCTGTGGGTCCAATATTCGACAGCTCTTTCGAGCATATCGACCGATATTCCTTGAACAACACGAGTTATGTTGGTTTCCAAAGCGTCAATAGTGTCGACATAAACAAGTGATTTAACATATCCCCAAAGAGAGATATCCAATGGTGTCAAATCACATGATCTTGGTGGCCAATTAAGTGGACCATTTCATTTGCATCGAACGTTTCCTTCAATAAAGCGATTGTTTCTCCAGCTGTATGGCATGTTGCGCCATCTTGTTGAAACCAGAGGTCGGCTATACTAATATCCAGAATTTTTGGCAACAAAAATTCATTGATCATTGCTCTGTAGCGGCACTATTGTAGCACCATTCACCGTATCGCGGGTTCCATCCGCATTTTTCAAGAATTACGGTCCGATGGTTGTTCATCGTTCTAAATATGGCAATTTTACTTGTTAACGTAGCCGTTCAACCCGAAATAAGCTTGGTCACTAAACACAATTTTTCGATAAAATAATGGATCAATTTGAAGTTGTTGTAAAGCCCATAATGCGAAATTCAAACGTAAACCAATGTCAGCCGGCTTCAATTCTTGTACAAGCTGTATTTTATATGCCTTCAGACCAAGATCACGCCTCAAGATACGCCACAATGATCTATAAGAGATGCCCAAAGCCTGACGAATCGATTGTTCACAGTTTTCACGAACACTCTCTGCTACTGCAGAAATATTCTCAAAATTATGGGCTCTATGCACTCTGGTTGAATAATAAATGTGATGAATGTGTAAAATTGGTTCGAAATTTGGTGATGGTGTTACGAATAGTGCCCTCAGTTGGACGCTCATAATGACCAAAATGATGTTGTAGAACTCTATAACAAGTAAGTTTCCACAATTAATAAACGTTGTTCAGGAGTTAGTCTATTCATGACTGAGTCGTATTGAATACTGAGCACAAACGTCATATGGACAAGCCATTTGACAAATAACAGCAGTTAAAACAACCCAGTAGGAAAAGGAACCTCGCATTGGATTACCCTTTATATTTTTTTTTTATTTTTAATGTTAGTCTGAAAGGAATTTTGTAACTAAAGGCTTAGTTCAATAAACATAATACTTTTCTAGTAGTATCAACTTAAAACATAACATCGTCATAACAATCACCATTTAAAGATTTTAGAGTTCAGGTATTTTTTCACACCTTGCGAGTACAAAATAAGGAGTGCTGAACTTCATTCTTATATGAAACTCATTTTATATTTAAATATCGAAAACTTCGCGGATTAATACTTTCCAGATTTTTTGCCACCATTTTTGAATATAGAACCACTGTGCGATGGTCCAAGCAAACTCTCAGTAACAACCAACTGATTGATATGGCATTCATTTAAATCTAATTGGAATATTTTTCTCATAATCATTATTGCATTCTCTTTCTCCCTCTAATTTGAAATGCTACTTTTATAAGTTTCATTTTGAATTTTTTCTTGAAGGAAAGTCAAGAAAAGAAGTTCAAAAATTCATTAATTACTTTTTCTTGCAATGGACAAAGGGCTGAAAGTGAAGTAATAGCAAGTATATTTGTTTGATATATAAGAATGAAAACTGAGTTATATGTAGAAGTCCAAATAGTGCAAGAATGTCAAACACAAAGAAGAAGTGGTACGAATAGAAAAACGAATGAAATTCAATTAAAATTTAAACTGACAATCGAAATGAATGGTGGTTAGGCTTAAGGAACAAAAAAAAAGTAAAAATAATTCACACCATGAAATGTTTGCATGACCCAACTGAGTGGTTGACTGACTGGCCAACTTAAAGTATTTAAGTACTTGAATGACTATTCATAAAGTATGTGTATATATATACGAAAGGAAGCCTCAAGTACAAACCGTATCCATAATCTAATTAAAAGCATTTTTTTAACACGCTACGCTTCAAGCGAATCAAGCGAGGCAACGAACAACGAAAAGAGACAATATAACAATACCAAAGGAGAGAAAAAAATGTACGACTACAAATAAAAATGCCCACCGGAAACGGAAATAGTTTCTCCTAATTTAATTCCACTTAATTTCAAAGTGGTAAAACCAACTTTTAGCTTGTGGCTAAAATTTTGCACTGTAACACCAGTCATTGAGAGTGACAGTGACAGGATGTTTGGAGTAGACTGAAAAGAGAAAATTTAAACTCTTTATGTAGATGGCGCCACAATGCAGCCGAAAGTCGCGATTAATTAAAGTAATTGAAATGAACGTGGTGAACAAGAGAAAAGACATTTAAATACTTAAATTCAATTAGTAGTGGAATTCGCATAAGAGACTTTTGAACTAGAACTTCAAGACAGATGAATACTCCAACTACATAGATTCTGTAATAAATGTAGGTTAAAAAGTACAGCTTAAGACTAGGCTACCATTAAAGTTTGGAAACTTTTTTTTTTCAGTACATTAAGATTTTTTCCACATATTAGAGGTCTGCGCAAAACAACTTGCTGTGACGTCAGACTATGGGAGTTGCTGTCAAGTATAGGTCAACTGTGACATTCTGCAACTCATCAGTACCAGTAGCATTAAACTGAACGATGCAACGAAATGATTTGACTTCGTTTGCTTGTGAGTTGTAATCCAGACGTCTACCAAGCTTTTGTGTACGCAAATCAGAAATAAAATGGTCCTCTCCAGGTTCTGAAGCCACCCTAAGTGATGTTCAAACGTCATTTTTAACCTTTCCTTAACGATTAAAGCAAATAAAAATGTTCCGAAAATAGGTAAAAACGGTCCTTTTCAGGATACGGAGCCACTCTAAATGGCAAAAATACTATGTGGCTCACTGCAGCTCTCTGTACGACAGCCATAGTTTGAATATAAATCTAGGTGTTTCCAACTTACATTACTTTTTACAAAAGCTATATTCGCATTTTTCGACCTCGCTTGCTTTAATTTGTTTAGTTTTGATTCGATTTCTGATTTGCATACATAAAGCATGTTAGAGTTTGCAATGTGGCAAGTGACTTGATGGCCGTATCAATTGTGCTTACGCAGAGCTCTAATACATATATGACACATTTCGTATCACAAGTTCCAAGCCGAAAATCGAACATAACTGATTAGTCTTAAACTTCGCCAACGGTTGTCCTATTGGATGATAATTGTATCCCAAAATATTGTTCAGTTCCTTCTAAACCTGGCGGAAGACGGGGTAGTGATAATTTATATTTTTTGGTTGACAACCTCTATTTCCTGTAGATAATTTTTCCTCTGAACTAATGTAAAAATCTAAGTTCAAATGTTTTATGATAGTTTTTTTTGTGGCCTTTGGAATGGTCGAAAATATTTTTTCGAAAATTTGAAGATGTGACCTTGATTTTTAAAAATCAAAAAAAAATCTAAGCGATTTTTGAAGATGGATACTTTTGATTTTTTTTTTATTCTAGAATGGAAACTAAGGTCTCTTCGCTTTAAGTACATTAAATTCCCTAGGACGTTTTTTTAGTTTTCGAGAAAAAATGTATTTCTTACTATTTGCACCGGCAAAAGTTAATCCTTTAAATGAAAGAAATTTTGACTCAAACTTAATTTATGTGTTTAATTTCAATTCAAAGTTCTATCACTCTCTTTCAGTACGGTACATGTCCATCGTTTTGAATTTTTTGATAGAATCGTGTGCATTATGCTAAACTTCAAGATATTTCAATCTCAGCCACTTCAAAAAAGCAATAGATGATGCCATACATTTTTGATAGCACACTGAAGGTGTGCGTGCAAAAAGTCACATGTCCTGCGAATATTTATATTTTTTAACCATTCGTGAGAATGATCTTTCAGAAGGGCACGTATTTCATTTAAACAATTTTGTATTCAACAATGGAAGCTCACAGCGGTACATGTTACAAATGTAAGCACACGTTCATAAAAGGGTTTTACAAAAAGGCACATCTGCATTGAGGAGTTTATCAAAAAGATACATGTCCATTGAAAGGCTTACCAAAAAGACGCATGTTCATTAAAGAGTTTCCCAAAAAGACACAAGTCCATTAAAAGGTGTAGCAAAAAGGCACTTGATCCCTGCAAAAAGGCACATGTGCATTTTTTTCTGTTTTCACTTAAATTTCAAACATTTTCAAAATATTTTTTTGGGTCCCATTAACCTAAAATAAGTAGTACCACGAACTGACAAAATTATAGTAAGCTAATGTGATCATTTGAGAGACATAAGTAGCATATTTCGATTTCTGAACATTTTTAGCAACTGGACATATGCCATTTTGTTCGTCCACTCCTCATTTACGGAAAATCAACAAAAAAAGTTGAAATTGATCAATTTAATTTAAAAAAAAAAGTATCCAAGGAAGAAAAAGTTACAAAGTATCATATCTTCTACAGCTGTACCAAGTTCATCGCCTTAACTTCCGGCTGCAACTATTTGTCGCTTCCGCCTTGCATAGCAACAGCATTCGACACCAAAGTACTTCCGACTTCTGTGTAACCAAAAAAGCGTCAAGCATTTTTTTCCACTTCTTACTTTGAAACGATTTTTTATCGTTTAGTCATTTTATTTCACTGTCTTTTCGTAGTTTTTCTCTTTTTTCTCTTACTTCTTCGTATCTTAAGTCTTTACTAATTTTTTTTTCTCGCTACCATAGTACATTCTCTCGCTGGAAAAAAAAATGCACAAAGTTGTGCCAACTCATTTTGGCCATTTGGTGGAACTGTTGAAGCGTTCACAGTTATTTTTCCACACCCTCACCGATTTTGTGTTATTCGTCTGCTGGAGCAGCAGAAGCGTTTGCTACGATGGTGTTTTTCCTTTTACGATTTTATTTTGCTTTTGGCATTTTGTGCTGAGATTGATTTAATTGAAATTCCGTGGTATCTTTGCCTGAAAGCACGCTGCAAAATAACCGAAAAAAAAACCGAACCAACAAACCAAGGAAAAAACTATAGCAACCAAAAGTTATTAAATGGTGGCAAAAGCCATTAATTATTTCCAAGTTTAGTGGTTGGCAACAAATTGTTATGAAATTAAGTTGCGGTCAGGCGGAAAACACAAATTAGTGAAGGGTAAAAAAAGTGTTTAAAAATTCGAAGAAATTCTTGAGAGCTAATATGAAAAATATTAAGGTGTATAAATTCGAAAATTTATATTAAACTAAATACTTAAACAAATTTTTAAAGAAGTGCTTACGTCATCGCTAAAATTTTAAGCTAGCGAATATTGTTTGCTACTTTTCAGCAAGCAAAAATAAAGCTTAAAGTTGAATTTTGAAGGGTAATTTTTTATTTAACATTAGAGTTTTTTATTTTCATTAACTCATACTCATAGTGAGTCACTATTTAGTGACGTTGTGTCTACAAGAGAGTCAGTGACGTATCCAGGATTTTATTTCGGGGGGGGTTTTGGATATGAGATTTTTTCTTCGTATCAAAATCGTTTATATACAGTGTCCGTCAAAATATTTCGGGGGGGGGGCTCTATCCCCTAGCAAATCCCCCCCCTAGATACGGCCCTGAAGAGAGTTGCATTAATACAAATTAAATTATTCCAGCGTCAGGTAAACCTACACCAATGAATGTCATTTTGTGAGTGAACTACTGTAGTTCAACTACACAAGGATGAATTAAGGAACAACATAAAAAGCTTAGGATACACACAAAATATTTATTTGATAATTTTAGTGTACAGTGTAAAAATTATTGGGCAATTTTAAATGAAACAAAACATGATTATCTTGTAGCGCTAAGCTTTATAACTCTTCGAAAAAAAATCCATCAAGATTTTTATATATATGATTTATAAATGATGATAAAACAACTGAATTTAGCCTACCTACTTGGTAGTAAAATTTAGCTACTAATCGGCTAAACTGACAACACTGATCATTAAGCGGCCGAAAACTTAAACTTAACTTGTCAGCTGAATGTCTAAGCAGCAGTTAAAAATTTATGCACATCCACTTGAACTCCTAACGTTAACAGGCAACGCTACATTTCTGCTACAATGTAAACTGGATGGACGCCAAAATGTATGCAACATTAAAGTACATACTAAACATATAACGTAAAGTGCCTTCTTATCCATTTGGTTTACATTCCTTGAAATGGATAATATTTGCTTTCAATTTTCAGCTTCATACTTGAAAAGAGCCAATAGAGTTCAATACCGAATACAATAGAGCAAGCGATAAATGAATGCAAAGATATAAAAATAGCAAATTATACACAAACATGCATATCCACTACGTATATGTATTTATATACAAGGTGGCACAAGAGTCCACACCCAATTTCCTAAGGCAATAACTTTGTAAATAAATAAAGAGAAATTGTTCTATCTGTTGCTTATGGTTTTTCAGAAATTTAAATCTTTTTCCTTTAAGTCGCGAAGACAGTACTCGTACATATATTTTAAAACGCACTTGACCAAAAAAAAGTGTTTGAGGTATTCTTGAATTTGTCATCTCAGATGCTATAAAATAGTATTGTCTATAAAAGATAGCAATATACCTACCTCGTAGATGCGTAAGCCCTCAAAAAATGTATAGACCTGACTTTGACCTGTCTTCATAATGGGGCTATTTTTGCTCAATCGAACAACACATAAGCTTACAAATTTTTCCAAGTGCCTTTTATCGGGCACAGTTTGACAAAAATAAAAACTTTAAGAGGATGTTTCGATAATTTTGCTTATTTACAGATTAGATTTGGTAAATACTCGCCTCATCCTTCATGATAATTTTCAATGGAAAATCATTCTCATCACGATCGCGGCTTATGATTGCTGACTAATGCGCTATTTATATTTTATTAGGGAGCATCCTCAAGTTTTTCACGAAAATTCCCCTTGAAGGTCATCTACTTCTGCTTAATAACGTGACACGACTCCGTTTTGATTAATTTTAGCCACAGCAGCGATATTATCAATCGAACTGCTGTTCCGAGGCTGGCTGCTTCCGAGAAATAGGTGACAAGATTAACGTTGAGCCACATTATTTACCAAAAATATTGACACAATAATTCTGCGTTATTGGGGAGCACAGCAACCCATGGTTTGTCTACCTGTATTTATCGTTTGCTTAGCTTAAAAATGTCAAAGTCACTATAACATATGACGAATAAGAATATCTTCCGATAGGATGATGACTTTAACGCCACCTTGTAAAAGAACAAACAGAAACAAAAATTTCAAAGGCTTACTTGGTCTAAATTTATCATCAATTGTTGCTATTGGCAATTTCCCAATCTCTGTATCGATTGATGAATAGTTCGCTTTTTCACCACAAGTTCTGATAAAATCGTTACCGTCATGGATGATGCCTGAAAGAGATGTGCATGACGACATTTACCGGTCAAAACATTTATCAAAAAGTAATTTCAATTGTTTACACACTGTTGTGAACATTTTAAAAAGTAAGTAGAATATAAATCGATAGCGATGAACGCCAGGCAATTGTGTCTTTTCATATAGAAAACGTACACACACAAATCCTACTCGTATATGTATGTATGGCTACTACTATCCTACTCGTCAATAGAAAATTGTCCAGATATAGAAGTGTTGTAAGGCAGTTTTGCTGTATACCCATAGGAATAAGAATAAAGCATTTTATACAATAGAAAATCAGAAAAAGAAAATTTTTTTATTCTTTATATCAACGAAGAAAACAATTTAAAAAAAAAATCAAGTACGGATGAATAGGAATATGTATGTACATTCAACATTGTAATGTTTTCGTTTATTTTTGAAACGAGCCGAAAGCTATAGATATTTATTCATTCAAAAATTTTAAAGGAGCTCTGCAAAGATTTGCTCTTTGCCAGCACAAGTACTTGCAAGAAATTGCTTTAGGTAAATGGCTTTTATGCTTGCAACCCCTACCTATTTCCCCCTTTCTCTACATATTAGATTGCAGCTACTTTACTACTCACTTTCCTGATCATAGTTGTTATGTTTAATTCATTTTTAGAAACTTTAAAGTAGATATGAAAATTTTAATACCATTAATACCTGATTCTGAAAAACTTTAATAAAGTCCAAGAAAATAAGCCCAAAAAAATGCTATAAACAATTTGAAAATTATATCAGGAAATAATTCAAATGGACATTCCTTATGCAATTAGAAAATTTTTAAAATCTAATGACAAGGTACTTACTATAACTGAACGATACTTTTTTTAGTTAAGAAAATAGTTATTATATTCTGAGAAAATTTCAGCCACAAAGTTTTAAGAAGAATCATTGTCCAGTTTCCAACTTAACTGTGTGCAGTTTTAAGACCTAAGATTTGGAGAAAAATCGACTGATGTCAATTTAGGATAATTTTGCGTCACTGAGCACGATCAGATTTTAGCCTACATGTCAGTGCTTCAAAATGACGGTCAATTAACCGGTTATTGACATGGTTATAAACGCTCTTCTATGACTTTTTTATATTTCAATTGTAAAAGGTTTGGTGTCGGAAGTTCTTTCTTATAAAAAAACAAACTCTTTTTCTATTTATACTACCCCCTCCAGTAGCACTCATCAAACACAAAACAGTTATCTTTTCCTATTTGTAAAGCAGGATTTTAAGAAGAATAGAATATTAAATTGAAATAACAATATACACTGAGAAATCGATTTGTTTGAATTTAACAAATGTATATTTGATATTGAGCAGTTAAATATGTAAATGATTCAGTCAAATATAAAATGCTTTGTCCAACACTTACCACTATTTGATTCAAATACAATTTATTTGATTCAAATAAAATGTATTTGACTCAAATTATTATCAATCAAATATACATATATTATATTCAAACAAATCAATTTCTCAGTGTATATGACGCATTTCATGTCAAATGTCCTATGCCAAAAATCGAACATAACCGATTGACCTCAAATTTGGGCAAAGTGTTGTCTTAATGGATGATAATTATGTCCTTTCGAATGGTAGTAATAATTTGTTGAAAATGTTAAAACTTGACCCTAATTTTTCAAAATCAAAAAAAAAATTTAATTAATTTTTTCTTTTCATAATGACTTTGAATTATAATTTTTTTTTTTTAATTTTTTGGAACGAAAGCTAACGTTTTTTCACTACTATGAGTCTACGTGCACTGGCTGAAATTCAACTATCATAGTGACAATGCAAAATAGTCAGTACCATTTTACCTGATACCATGTCATCACTTCTAAAAATAAAAATCACAATATCATGTTGCCCTATCCATATCTCTATCGCTTCGTTGGAGTTCAATCTATCTCCATACCAATTATTGCTCAAATCGGTCCATTAGTTTAGCTGTGAAAACAAATTTTCCTGTTAGGGGCGCGTACCGTCCACTTTAGAGCAAATACTTTTCTTTAGGGTTCAATATAACTTCGTATAAAATCGGTCTATTAGTTTAACAGTGAAAGCGTATTTTCTTGTTAGGGAGTGGCACCGCCCACTTAAAAACAAACATCTTTACTCAGGTATAAATTTAAAGGAAAACATCAGCTGTTCAAAAGGGATGGGACGGTTTTGCCACTGCCTGTTTATATGAGAAGTGATTTTTCAAACGGGTTTGTTTCCATGTTATCTAATACTCTAATTCGCTTAAAGAATTTATTCAAATATATTTGTGTTTATTGGAAAAAATAAAAAAACCTTTGGAAATGTGCCTTTTGGTGCATAATTTTATAACTATACCACAGATTATACTCTTAAGTCCCACAGTCAATATCGTTACAGTCATAATTATCACTAGGTGACTCGTCGCCCCTTCCTATATTTTGATCATCAACTATACTCTTGTACATGGATGGACACAATTTCTTCTGCAAGTTTTAACGATTGCGCAATTGAGAGTAACGAGAGAGTATTTGTGTATACGTATAAAAATATGAGCGTACAACGATTCAGTTCCACTTCAGTAGAAGTAGAGCTCAATATGGTTGTTGTACCACTACATCGAAACGAAGTTTTGCGTGCATGTTGGTGGCAACTGGAACAGTATTTGGGATCTTCAAGGGGATATAAACAATAATTAAGGTTTCGTTTTGTATGAAACTGATATTTTTGATTACGACTTTCCTTTGGAAATATGTCTTCTTTGTACTAGATTTTCAACTAGAGAATACACTTTAGCATGATAATGGCGATAGTATTCTTAGGTTTATTCTAGGTCATAAGTAGAAACAAGCCCTTTTGAAAGATCACTCCTCATATATAGATATATGTATACTTTAAATTCTAAAAAGCGTTCTACTTAACTTTTCGAGAAACTTCTTACTTAACATCTCGGCACTACTTATGCCGGTGCAAAAAGTAATGCCGAATTTTCAATGAGTTTTTTTCGGAAAGAAAAAAACGCTTTTGAGGAAAAGCTTTTATTTGTATTAATGGAAAAAACAAACGCATCTCAAAAGACTTGTTGAGGTTTTATTCATATTAAATAAAATTCCCTTTATATAAGGAAAAATTATTTTAAAATTTTTTACTAAAACTAAGGAAGTCATTCAATCAATGAGTGTGTTCAACAACCTCTTCAAAGCCACTGTACCTTATTTTACCCACTGTTGCTGCTACTTGAGTTCATGCTCAAGGCTGTTTACTTCTTAAATATTTTATTTGATTTGTGTTTAAAATAAAATATATCAAGAATAATGCAAAATATTTGCTGCTTATGTTGACATAACAAAATACAGCTGCATACGATATGAAGCAATGAAATACTGAAATGCAAATGTAAAATAGGTAGCATGAAATTTCTATTTTTTTCAACGGATGATTGCCAATAAAATTGCTATATAACATGTGTACATTATGAATGAAAACATTTAAAAATCAATTTTATTTCAGACAAAACTTCTTTTAGTTGTAACCATTTTTGTACAAATATTTACTGCATTTTTATAGAATTGAAGAAAAATTCAGTGGTTTCATAATGATAAAAGTTATAGAAAAATAACGAAGACGCTTATTGATATTGATATTGACGCTTGATAATCAAATCATTAGATTATCAAATTATTATCTAAGTATTTCAATGACACTCCATACCAAAGTGGCAAGATAATTTCCAGATTCTAGAATAAAAGTTTTATATATTTATGCAAGTAAAACTTTTTTTTAAAAAAAACTCAGAGCAAACATTCTCTCAATCCTCCAAGCTACCAGACTAGTCTTGATGGCTGGATCTTACGATAAACCTCTGTTCGGATAGCAGAATAAGTTTGAACGTTGACCAGATAGTTTTTCGTTCAGTACAAAAAGTTATATATTATTCCATGATATTTGACAGCACTTCTAGCTTTCATCGAAAGACTCTACTGAAAAAAAAATACACCCTGCAGTCTTTTATCCAAAATTTTTTTTCAAATAAGTATTTTTACCTTTTATTAAGTAGTTTTTTTCTTGCTTTAAATCATAGATCAACGTGATCTCCTCAAAAGGCCAGCTTACAATTTCTGTGGCGCCAGAAAATGTTATAAAAAAATTCGATATCTTGCTTGGATTTCAATATATCGTTACTTAAAAATGCTATTCAGTGTATGTAAAATGAGGCTTTTGTAGGCTTATAGCCCACAATTTTGTCAGACGATTACGTCGTGCCCATTGAGGCTTTTGTTCAGGATGCAAAAAAAAACTAGCTCTCTGCAAAGCATTTGATTGAAATCCATTTTTCATACAAATAGTGCGGAGTTTTTGAAATAGATATACGGAAAATGTTGCAATACATTTTTGTGAAATTAACAAACCAGAGTTGCCTTGCCAAAGCACGTCCCGATGCCCGAAAATGCTCGAATTTTAGCCAATTTCGTTTTTTACTACTTAAATTCATCTACACATTCCAATTTACTTATAATAAAAAAAAAGGTTCAACAACAAATCCAATATTTCGTATTATGCTAAAAACAAAATTTTGATTTAAAATTATAGGAACAATTTTGCCGCCTCCAAAGCAGTTGTCCCAACCCCTCGCTACGCTACTGGTTACGGTACCACTTTTGTTCAAAGTTCTTATACTCCAACATCCTCGTCTTAAACAGCAAGACAAAAGTAATGAGACACTATTTGCCAAAATCAGATTAGTAGCTTAGGAGGTACAGTGGTGGCGGAATAACTAAAAACACTTGAGCTTACTGATCTTCTAAAATAATGATTCTCACACAATCCTTCTCCAATCCATCGTGCTAATAGCGGATTGGGATCATCTTTAAATACAGTTTTTCAAATTTCCTTGGTGAAAAAATTATTGTATTTTATTCCGCAAATGATCCTCCGGTCGGCTATTTCATCCATTTTCCGTGGACCTTGCGTCTAGGAACGTTTTTTGCATATTTATTTTTCTGAAAATGTTTTATGGCATTAATCCTAATGATATTGGAAATCTTTAGCACCAGCTAAAAATGGACATTTGAAATTGAAAATTTCATATCTGGAGGAGTTCGATCCATGGAAAAGGAGGCCTGCAAAAATATATCTCCAGAGAAAAGCTAAAAATTAGTTGGTTCTATGACAAAACGGTGCAAAGCTGTAATATCAAATAAAGGCTTTCCAACAAAATAACAACCAAATTTCAATTTTTCTAAAAGATAGCAAAAGTTTTTGTAATCGTTCCTTATTACATCGCAAACCTTGTTCTTTGTTGATTAATGATATTGAATTTATTATTTTAGGAAGTTTTCGTTGCAAATTTTTAATAACAAAAAAAAAGTTTAAAACTTCGTCTATGTAAAGTAAGGAACAAGAAAAAGGAATATCGCTTGAGCGTTCTCAATTAGTCCGCCACCACTGTATATAGTAAACAAAGGGCTTTGAGCATAGATGGGCACTACTTCCGCAGAAGTAGAACACCGTATGGTTGTTGCACTACTACATGGAAATGAAAATTTTGCGTGCATGTTGGTGCCCATCATTGGCTTTGAGCCATTTGTTTTCTTTAAGTTATCTAGTATTTGAGTACCAAAAGCTAACGAAAAATAAACGTAGAGATGGATGACATGCTAATTTGGGGTAAAATACAAAATTTTTTTCGTCAAAATTTTGTTTTTTAACAACAAAAATGTACTTAGCTACTCGACTTAAAAAAAATCTTTTGGGAATTGATGCACAATAGCAGTGGCGGTCACAAGGGGGGGCCTATGGGGGCTGTAGCCCCCCTGGCATCTGCCGAAAAATATTTCGATTCAAGAACGTTTCAGAAAATCTAAATCGAAAAAATTGTTTGTGGTGGTGAAGTGTTGTTGTGATGTAGAAAATATATCAACGAACATTTTTTTTTTGATTTCTTTATACAGCACAACAACACCACCACTACCACTCCCCCGTCTTCTATTTACAGGCTCACGATTTTCTATTCCACATTTATGGCCAACAAATAATCTTAAGACCTAACAAACTATACATGCATTGATTGAAGTCAGCTTATGCAACTGTGCGCATACGCATAACTTGTATATTAAGACTACAACGTACTAAAATAGTCATAGATCTTCATATGTTTTAAATATCTAAATTAATGTCAAAAAAAATCCTGAATGGATTTCATTTATTAAGGAAATATAAGATGAAATAAGATTTAGGTAATTGTGGTAAAAAAGAAGAACTCTTTGCTACGACGTAGTCTAAAATTAAAATGAAAAATTAATAACAATACATATTTTCTAATAACTTTCTTATATTTTTATTTTAAAATTTATTTATTTTAAATTTTAAAATTAATGTAAGCTAAAAACATTTATTTTACTTAAATTTTAATTTAAGCATTTTTGACATTTCAACGCCGACATATATGGCTGGGAAAATCAACGGAGTTCAGGCTTTGATATCTGAAGACCAACCCTTAGCATTTTACACCCATTGTTTCAGTCACTCTCTGAATCTGTGCGTAGGCAAATCATGCGATGTTTCTGAAATTCGTAACATGCTAGGCACAGTTCCATTAGTGACAAACTTTTTCTCGAACTCATCTAAAAGAGTACAACAATTAAAAGATAAAATTTCCGAACAGAGTCCAGAAACAAAAAAAAAATTGTTTAAAAACATTGTGTGCGACTAGATGGGTAGTAAGGCATGAATGCGTTGATACTTTCAGTGAATTGCTACTGTTTATCTCTGATACATTAGAAGACTTAGAACAAAGCAAGGACACTGACATTCGACCTTTTCGTCAATTTTGAATGGTTTCAACCGCTTAAATATTTTTTGAGTTTTTCAACCGCTTTCAATATGTTTCAACAATTTCCATATTTTTTCGCATTTTTCAACTTTTTAACATTTTTCAACATTTTCCATATTTTTCGATGTTTTCAATTTCGTTCAACTTACTTTAACGGTTTCCATATTTTTTGTCTTTTAAGTCTTTTTCAACAGTTTCATCACTTTTCGACCTCTTTCAAACATTTTACATTTTTTTCGACTTCAAAATCTTCAATTTTTTTTTACATTTTTTTAAAAGGTACTTTCAACGCAAAGTAGGATATGTGAGTTTCGGCCTGGCCAAAGATAGCACTTACCAGTTTTATTTTAATTTTTTTTTCTCTCTCAAATGTTCTTGGATACTTGGATCATATGATTTCAGAACTAAAATCAATATTCCAAAGTAAATTTTTGAGCATTTTACCCTTAGAAGGCTTAATACCGGCAAATCACTCGAATATGTCAGTTGACAAGATCGTGGAGGCTGCTCTCAATTACGAAAGTGATTTAAATTGCAGTAACTAAAATTGAGCTCAAATCCGAAATTCAATTGTGGCACCGGTATTGTTGTAAGACCGATTTTAAAGATGCTTTGAATGCAATGGAAGAATTGACCATTATCAAAAGCAAAAAAATGGAATCGTTCTTCCCAAGCATCACAATTTTACTACAAATATTTTCCAGGATTCCAATGACTTCGGCAACACCAGAACGAAGATTTTCTGTGTTAAAAGGATTGAAATCGTATTTAAGATCTACAATGAAAGAAGACCGCTTGAATGGATTGGCTCTGGGAAATATTAATAAAGAAATCGATGTCTGCTCAGATGAAATCGTGGAACTATTTTGCCAGAAGAAACCTCGCCGTCTTGAAACCCTCGACTGGACTACTGATTAGATAAAAAAGATCTCTATGTTTTATAAGGGCTAAATTTAACCTTTTCATTTTTGTTATATACCAAAATATATAAATATTTTTCGTCGAAAAATTCAATCAATGTGCGTTTTCACTAAAAAAAATGTCAGCCCCACCCCTTCCCCCCTGAAGAGAATCCTAGGTCCGCCACTGCACAATAATATTATTGTGAAAAATCGATCTTAGATTTTTTCACTGGATTTTATTTTATTACAATATAAAAAAAAGTAAATAAATTACAATTCAAAATATTATTTTCCACAGTCTTAAAATGACTGATTAATTCCTTTCATTTGATGTAGTTTTTCACATTAAGTCAGTCAACAGAACTGAATAAAAAGGAGACACACTCAAACATCAATAGAAACTCAATAATTTGGCAAGTGATAAAAAAATCTACAGTAGGAAAACAAAAGTAAAAAAACAAGAGTCCAAAATAGAAAGATTTACAAACTTGAAAATTGAAAAATATCGTCGATTATGCCTGAATCGTGACTGGAAATGTAATGTACTCTTTGCCAGCTCTCCTACATCATCTTTGTTGTTTACATAAGCTAATCTTCGCACATATCAACGATATTTGTGTGTGTTTGGTCGCACTTTCGTACATGCAATACATTAGCAAAATCGCTTTCGTCGTGGCCTTGCTGAAAAAGGTACTTGAGCATAAACTTCTTTCTTTGGGAACGAAAAATATTTGGCACACATTAAAAACTTTTCGCAACATTGCGAAAGAACTAACAACGAGTATTTCCAGGCTCATCTTCCAATCGTATTTTCTATTTTCCTTTTTGCAAATATGTCAAATGCAGCATCAGACAAAATGTCGCATCCCAGAAAGTCATCACATTTGCTGTGTAGGAATTTACTTGGGAGAAATTGGATAATTTACGCAGAGTGAAGAGTGTAAATTGTAAAATTCCGTTTAAAATCATTTCTCAAGTGAAAGGTTTTTTCTATTGAGCTCTAGAAAGAAAATTGACACAAAATATTGACAGTCTATGATGACTTTAAATTATGTTGAACCAAACTTTAGTTTAGTGCATCATCTAAATAAAAACACTTTCAAAATCGTTTAACAATTCACATTCGGAACACTTTGGTAACACCTGAAACAGAAAACAATTTAATTAATTCTAATTCAGTTTAGCTGTAGGAAATTTATAATTTTCCCCCCAGCTTTGAGAGATTTTGTCCAAAAAAAAAAAGACGCATCAGTAATTTCAATAAAAACAAGCAGCTGTTTCTATTAACTTGCTAATTGTTACCATGATTCATCTAACATGGTTACAGCCATGAAATTCAAAGATTGCTTTTCTTACGGTGTACCTCAAATCAATGCGGGCTAACAGCCAACTTATAGAACACGACAGAAACTTTTAGTCACCTTGCGTCAAAAGTTTGAATGACATAATCTTACGGCATTTCGTTCGTCCGGCTATGTTGTTCTTACATATTGGTAACTAAAATTACGAAAACATCTAAATCTGAAAACTCTGACGAAATGACGATTCCAATAAGACTGTGTTAGAAAAATCATTATACTTTAAGCAAACCAAAAACAAAATAATAGGCATTAAATGCCCAGTTTCAAATACCAGTGGATGCTGAATATAATTTTGTTTTTCGAGGAAATATTTTTGCTTATATTTTAAAAATACATCATGGTTTAATATACCTTTAAAAATTTAATAAAATAACGAAAATCAAGTTTAAAAAAATTAGCGCAATCATAAATGCAAGTGACCAATTTAACAGTTGAATTGCATTCTCGTGGCTCTTCATGTGTGTTTACAATAGAAAAAAAAACGTAAGGAATACGTTAACCGTCACTTTTTGACACTGATGTGAGCGAAATCAGTTGTTCACGTGAAATTGTGACTCCGCCGCGTTGCGTTTTATATAATTTGAATGTGAGTATTGCATATTATTCCAACAGGCAAGGGCAGGAGCTCGCAGGCCTTCCTTGGTAAGATTAAGGCCTTGCAGCCTCCTTTCAAACTTACTTTCCTTTTTATATGAAACGTCTCTATAAAACAGGCCTTCTTTAGCAGGCCTGATAGAAATACTCTTGAAGCAGGTCTTCTTACATCGCTTGCGTCAAGAGCCCTTCTAAGACCGCTTGCCGTAGAAGTGGTCATAGAAGTACTTTGAAAAAAATTAAATCCTATTACGTCGTTATTTGCGTCAGTCAAACTCCCGTGCGTTGATATTTTTAATGTTTAATTTTTGTGACGTTTTCTTAATTTATATTTTGACATTGAATACACAACACTCTACCCACTTTAACATAACATGAAACAGAAGGCGAGCCTAGCAACATGCACACCGTTCATTACTTCTAACCATTTATCCACTTTTGATGTCGTACAAGTACAATGCAATGACAAAAAAAGTAATGTCTAATCATAAAACATTGCAATACATGGAATAAAAAATACATGAAGTCCTTCTCTTTTGCCTTCTAATATCAGGTCTTATAGCACCGCTGCTGTGGAAAGGCCTTATAGCACTGCTGCTCTGTGAAGGCCTTATAGCACTGCTGCTGTGGGAAGGCATAATAGCACGCCTGCAATGAAGTGCAACTATTCTGCTTATTAAATTTTCACTACTTATAAAATTTACTTATTGTTAATATTGACAGCTTGTAAATAAAAACAAAAATCATAATAAAAAAACTAGCATACATGTTTTAATTTTCATGAAAATTTAGTTTTGAGAAGGCTTTCTCAGGAGAATGCTCAGAATAATGTTCTTTAGACTTGTCTTTTCTGTTTGAAATGAAATAACATCGTATTTTGAAAATTAGCTCAAAGTTAGCTAGCATTTTTCGCAATCTTTTCATAATGGAAATATCGTGGCTTCATTGACCTCACGCAAAGAAAGAAATCAATATTCATAACTAGAAAGATTTTGACAAAGTAGCTTTTCTGTGTGTAAGTGCGAACAAAAGGAGCAAAATGGTAAGCAATTTCCAGGCAATTTATTCCGTGTATAAATTGGGATAGTAAGTGTTGGCCAGGGCTGATGATGTATGGTGTACCTGTTTGACAGTTGTGATTCAATAGTGTGGCAGCACTGTAATCCTAAAACGAACAGAAGAAAACGGATAAAAATAATGCGCCAAACTCTTCACTAGTACATATTTTAAATTTTGTCACAATATTATTATATTCTACCGATATCATTAAATTTAAACAATGCATTTATTAATATCTGCTGACGCGGTGCACATAGAAATTTGTTGCAAGCAAACTGTGCGGTGAGTTGACGGAATATTATCAAAAATAAAATTCAAATTAAATAATTCCACAGACGCCTAGAACAATTGGAAGAGCAATTGTTACAGCCGGTGCATAATTTTCTCATTGAAAAACAACATAAATTCAACATGCACATAGAAATTGCAGCTGATGTAACTGAACTTTTCGCTGATGTGGAGTCTATTTTACTAGAGGGCGACAGCAAAGGCGATGGTGAGGTTAGTTTCAGTTGTCACTGCATTCGATGGAAGGCTTTTATTTCTATTCATATTTTCTTTTCTTTCTTCTGATATAGGTATTAACTGCTGCTGATTTGGAGCGTGCAATTTTTCATTTCTACAGACCGCATCGCCGTAATATGGAGTTGGAAATGTTTGAATCTGAAGATGATGCCACCGTATCTGATGCAGTACCTTCTTCAAACCACTGGTTGATGCCCTCAGCTGCGTTTGTAAATCTTTGGGAAAATCTCATCTATGATGATGGCATGAAAGAGAAAGTAAGTTGGAGAAACAATGATTTCTATTATATTTACTACATTTTGTAATAGCTACGATCTAAGAATCTTTAATTGTATTTTCCATTCAAGTCCCACGTGCAAACAGCGAAATATGAATACTACGGGACCCAAAAAAATCCTCAGTTCAGCTATCTTCTTCAACCTAAGTGTTTATATTTAAAAATCACTCTTCCTAAAAAATAGTGCAAAACTTTGGAATGGAAACTTTGTGTTCTTCCTGGAGTTTCTCATCACAGATGAATTCAGGACATACTATTGTAACAAAGAAAGCAAATGTTCGGGGCAATTCCTTCAGCCAAAAACACTCCATTTATCATCAATTCAATTCTGCGACAAACAACTTCTACCATATGTATAAACATAGGACATAAGCTGTTTTTTCTTATAGCCACATAATTTGTCCAGTCAGTAGAGCTTTTTGCCTTTCCAAAGGTGTGTATTTGTTTCTGTTGAAGCTATTATGAAAAAACCATGTATTCAACCTTGTTAAAGGTCTGAATTTTTACCACCTCAGTTCAAGGTTGTCCAAATCGACTACGACAAAAATGACTACAGCAAACTTAAAGTAGACAAAAATCGCAATTTAATTTCTCACAACTTGTATACCAGACAGTTGTAGTTTAATAGCAAGAAATTGTTATTCACTTGTGTGCACCCTATCATTGTGCTATCGATTTGAATCTCTCAGATAAAAGGAGGTATAATTTTCGTGATTCTTAGCATAGTATTTAAAAACTAATATACAAAATATATTGCTTATTTGAAATTAATACTTAAAACCTCTATTTTCAGATTCTTAAATTCGCTCTCTCTGCGCTAACCTTCTCGCAACATTGTGTCAACCAGAATATAATTTCCTGCAATCGTTTGATATTATTACATGGACCACCCGGTACCGGTAAGACGAGCCTTTCCAAAGCGATAGCCCAAAAACTTGCTGTACGCATACGGCCAGTGTATAAATTTACACATCTCATAGAAATCAATAGTCATAGTCTGTTTTCCAAATGGTTTTCGGAAAGTGGTAAATTAGTTATGAAACTTTTTGCAAAAATACGGGAAATTATTGCCCAACCTAAAAGTCTTGTTTGTGTCCTCATCGATGAAGTGGAATCACTTGCATACGCACGCGATTGTATGTCAGGACAGGAACCAAAAGACGCAATGCGTGTAGTAAATGCATTGTTAACTCAGCTTGACAGCATCAAAGAATATCCAAATGTTTTAATACTAGCAACATCAAATCTTGCCACAACGATTGATATTGCATTTTTAGATCGAGCTGATATTAAACAGTACATAGGTTTACCAACACCGGCGGCTATACGTCAAATTTACTCAACAATGTTAATAGAATTAATGCGTGTTGGCATTTTGGAATACCATAATTTAAATCCAGTAGGTGAACATAACGATAAGCTGAGTTTACTTTCTGAACAGAGTGTGGGATTGAGTGGACGAGCATTACGCAAATTACCATTTCTGGCTCATGCCGTGCACACTGCACGCGGTGAATTCGGTCTGGAGGGTAAAATTACATTAAATAATTTTTTGGATGCAATGTTGGCTGCATTAGAGAAACACAAAAACGATCATGAACTTTTGAATGCAGAAAATAGTTGTGCTAATCCTAACATAAAATCAAAACAGAACCAATAAAGTTTTTTTTATAAAATATCTTTCTTAAAATCAAGACAAAAAGTAGTCTTAGTTATATGTTCACAATAGAGCAAATATCACATTATCACCTACTAAGCAAACTCGAACTCATTCCTCAGAAATTAATATGCAGTCTAATATTGTTAAGAAAGCATACTTGTAAGTTTTTTAAACAATTCAGATGCTGAAAATCGTATCTGGGAGGCTTACGTTCAATAAAAATGAATCTTTATCGCTTCGAATGCAAACCTAGACATGTGTAGCGCAGCTACATATGTATGGAATACCCACTTTGCTAATTGATTTTAAATGATCTTTTCATTTTATTTGTAGTCTATTTCGAATATTTATTTACTTTTATTGCTTTACAAAACGTACATTACAATTATTTTACATTATAAAATGGATACATTATTTTTAACAATATCACGATGTAGGCACAGTATAGGTATAAAAGTTAAATTCCTTGGACGTGATCTGAAATGTGAATAAGATCGGAAGCAGATTTGATTCTAAACAAATGGATTTTTGAATCTATTCTATTAACATTCTTATTATTATATTAGGCGCGAAATTGTAAACTCCAATTTTACTTCAGAACCGCATCAGATCCGAATTACGATTTTGAAAAAAGTAATAATATTTATAATTGATTTTCTTTTCTTTTTAGTCTGTCTACACTACTTATACTAAGAAGCAAACTTAAAAGTTATATAGGGTGGTTCGGTTCTGAGCAGATTTTGAAATATTACGGTATTTTTTGCGAAAAAATGCCACTAAAAAAACATTGAAAAATTTTTTTTTTTTAATTCGAACTGAAAAACATTTCTAGCAATAATGGTTAGTCATTCTATTGCCCATTACTTAAAGTTATGAGATAATCTTTGTTTGTAAGTATGTGCTACTCCAAAAGAACTTTGCTAAACACCCTGTGATTCAGAGGGCATTCAAAATAGACTCTCCCTCCCACAAAAAAGAATCAGGATATTGAACCTTAGGATATAGCTGCCATGGACTAGTCTACCCAAAATAAATATTAATTAACATGAAATTAAACTCTAAGAAAATTAAGCTTGAAATCTTTTCGGCAAATAAATTTTCGATATTGAGATGTTTCTTAAATAGAGTTGTCTCAGGTCTACCGTAACTGAGAGCAAAACAAAAAATAATGAATTATTTTTAAATAAATACGAATACTATGCTGACATATTTTCTTTTTGTTAATGACTGCCCATTATGCTTACAAAAATTAATTTCAATAATCCTTAGTCTAACTAAAAAATAAAGCAGTTATAGGTATCATGTCATATTTGTTTTTACTTTAATCAAAGGATAAAGACAAAAAAACTCTATGTAGCAATTTCTCGTGGTTAGAGTTGTCTTTATACTATGATACCGGAACTTCAATTCTTATTTTAAACATAATAAAATACTTCTTAGAGGCTAAAAATTTAACTTCGACATGATCAGGTTTTAAAAATCTGCATTTAATATAATTATATTTTTGATTAAAACATAATCTGGACTAGATTATAAACAGACGGAATTCAATTTGAATATATAATTTGGTACCCTGTAAATGTTTGTATGACTTCATATTGAGATTATTGTTATTTACAATCATTTAAATTTTTTCACTTTCTAAAAAAAAAACAGCTATAAATAACAATACTATAATCAATAAATTAAAACCCTCAACACGCTCTGCATAGCTGTAACTCAAACAATTGGAACACTTGGAGCTGCCACAGACATTACAAATACTCAGCTTGTTCAATGGGGATGTATCATAAACTATTTGACAATAATATTCTAGAAAACATAAGAAGAATTTTGAAATCCATTTTTTTAAATGAAAAAATAAATATTTACCAGGTGCGTTGGAATCATAAACACGCATTGGTAAAGAACGTGTCATGTTGGCGACAGGATACCAACGTTGTACCGTATAGTTAACACAAACATCAGCCTCTTGATCTAGCTAGAGTTCAAAATGTAAAGACAAAGTATTTATGTAGTATATTATGCTGTTCGCGTAAGAAACAAAAAAAAATACTTACAGCAGCAAAGTGAAATAATATCCGGGATTCTAAGAACTTAGCACCCAATAAGTTGTTTACTTGCTTATTCAATATATAAGCGTCAAGTTTCTGCTGCTGAACACCATAGCCAGTGGGAATTGTAACATCCAAAACAGTTAGACTATTATCTCCCGATTGTTGCTTTTTAAGCAATCTTTAGGAATAACAGATATATATGAGTAGTTAATTAGCGACATAAAAAATAAATACCTGATGCATGTAGTATATGATATATGCGAAAGATAATTGCCATGAAAAACAGCTTTATTATTTAATTTAAATGCTGATGTAGTTGACGGCACAAATTCTTGGACATCAAAATCAATTTGGAATTGTAATAAAGCATAACCAACACCTTTAGCGTTAACATTAATTGTTTCCCAAAAATCATTTACCTAAATAAGAAAAACTGAGACATAAATACATTCTATTGACACTATGGTTAACTTTTAATTACCTCTATGCTTTGAAACTGTGATGATAGCGAATTGTTAATGTGAATATACTGCATTTTTCCAGCTAGCGAAAATGCTTCTAATTCAACTGTAATCGCTGTAGATTCTCGCATTGATGTATATTTAAAAAAATCAGTTAAAGCGCACAAAGCAATAGCAGTTGCCTAAAAAGATAAAATTCTATACATTTCATAATTTTACAAGTAGTATTTCTTTTACCCTTCTAGAAGACCAAGTCCCATCAGACATACGATTTGCGTTAAGCCAATTTACAATTGAATGCATTTTTGGATCTCGTTTAAGAACATACACCATCAGAGCATAAGCTGTAGTTTCAATGCTTAAAGAGTTATATTCATCAAGTGAGCGCGACTTTATCAATGCAGGAAAAGAAACATCCACATTGCTCCAATATACAAAATTAGCTGATGTTTTCGCTAGTTGCCGTAAAGAGTTTAAAGTTTGTCCAGCCAATGGGGATTCGTATAATAGTAAAGCATAGGTTGTTACTGCTAATTCATATGCATTAGTTGTATTTTGAACGCATTGCATATTATATTTTATCCAAGCAATTGCACGCGTCTTTGCTTGATCAACACGCTCAGCGAAAGTAGTTGTTAAATTTTCAACACCACTTAAAGTGATCAAGACATGAGAAGTCAATGTCATTTCATGTGGGCGAAAATTAGGTATCTTGATGTCTTCATAGAAAGCTCCTTTCGGTGTTTGATGCTGCAGTAACCAGTGTAAGTTCTTATCAATTATTTTCTGATCAATCCAGATGTAATTTTCTAATTGAAGGGATGCAACTTCCTAGTAATATAGTAAAATATCAGGTTAGTTAATTTGTATTAACGCTGTGCGACAGCTATTTCATCTGAATACGACATGTCTATGCAAACAATATTAAATTGAGCTTTGATAAGAGCTCGGAAAAACATCCAGAAAACTAAGGAAAGGAGAAAGAAATAATTGGGAAGAATAGAAAATTAGGAAACACGGAAAGTGTATTACCATGCCTGAACCAGGAATCGAAACCAAGGACCTTTGTGTTTTAAGCGCAGTACACTACCACTGTGCCACAAGGCTGGCTATAACTGTATTTTAGTGTTTTTCTTTGAAATCGATTTTCGAATGTCTTCACATAGCTTTACCAAAGATATTATTTCTTGACAAGAAAAAAAAATACAGTTTAAATAAAAACAGGCCGTGCTGTTGCATTTAACGCACAAGCCCATGTTCAGTGTGTCTTCTATACCTACGTAGTTACTAACTTTAAACTCGAGTCTATAACAGACGGAATCTGTGTCAATTAAAAATAAATGCTATCAAAGTGGAAGACTTATAGCAAACGATTGCATAGTTAAAATATGCAACGTACTAGTCTTCTACTAGCTTCGTCGGGGTAGCAAAAATCCTTATCATGATACACAAAATTGTAGACTTGGGGAAGTAGGATTTAAATGGCGTGATGTAGTCGTGAAAAGATACGTTTCCGAAAAAATGCAACCACGTACAGCGATGTGTGGAACATCCTTGATAGGCGAAGAGCTCGGTGGGATGTACATGAAAGATAGTGATGCATTTTGGTGAAACTAAAAAAAGCCCGTCGCGATGGTCAAAAATGCCCGTATTTTGGCAAATCTTATTTTTTGAATATAAGATAACAGCTTGAAATGTATGATGGAACTCCAAGAGCCTAAATAAAATATATTGAGTTGCGTTGTTGAATCCTATCCCAAAGCTTAAAGTTTAAAATGTGTGCCACTCGATAGAGCTCGAAGAGCCTAAATAGAATATGCCCTTTATTTAAAAAGAATTTCACTACATATGTATACATTAAATATCGATAACTCACCTGAAATAGACGTAAGCATTGGGCAGTCAACCGTACTGATAAATTTATATTATCCAAGTCACTACGTAAGTTCGTAAACGAGCCATCAGCTTGCAAGAAACTCAATAATCTTTGGTAAATGCCATTTAACTCGTAGTAAATTTCTTTTTCAGCAGTCATATTACGCTGGTTCAGCAAACGCAAATATTTCAGCTTATGTAAGTTTGTTGCAAAATCGTAAACATTTTCCTCTGCTGTATCCACGAATATCCCAATAACTTGAGATAACGACGATGAAGGCAAAGTTTGAAAGATAGGACCAACGACATCACTCGTCGCAGAAATGCGAACTCTCTTATATTTTGTACTTTGTGGAATACTTGTTACATTCATATACTCTAGATAGTTTTGCTTTGTTAAATCCAAAACTAATGATAAATGATGTTGCAACTCAATTTCGGAACTTTCCACTTTTAAACAACGTTTTATATTTCTTGTGCCTAAATTTGTTTTCACACGAATTCGAACATCAATTTCACCAATAGTTGTAGGCATTATGGGCACATAAACTACTCTTGTGCTTTGTGCCTCCAGCTTAATTCTAAACTTGTGCTGTTTTTGTTGTGTTTGTTGTTTTTGAAGCTGGTAATATGTGAAAGGTTTATCTTGCAGATAAAATTTAATACTCCCAATGTTGCTGGTTTCGATAAAAGCATAGTCGTTACTATCGACCAAATTTAAAGTAGCCACCATAGCTTTAAAATGTAAATTTGAAATAACAACACGTATACCCACATATTCGCCTTTTCGACATTGATTAGGCATTTCCAAATTGACGGAAAACTTAGGAGAATTTGAATACTCTATGGGTTTAGTTATAATTCCCATTCCTTTTGCAGAATTACTGCTAAAACCACTTATAATCCAAGAAGTGGGTAAGGAAGAATCGTTTATATAAAATACGTTTTTTCCGTTGGGTCCGATTTCAACATCATTCCAAAGCAAATTATTTTGATAGTGGCGGAGGATTCGACTTGAGCGGTATTTTGTGAAAGCAATTCGATTGGTGTCATTTTTAACCTAAAAAACGAACAAATTTAATCAAAATTTTGGTTTTTGTATGAACACTTCAAAATTTATTACTTAATTTTTAATTCTATTACTCCTAACTGCCTTAAAGAGACTTCACTTTTAAAAATGTACTTTTAATTTAATATCCAGGAAAATAATATTATATGTTTTATATCGTTTGTATTCAGCTTTCAGCTGTGTAGCTTATGATCCGAAAAGTTTCTACCTGAAAAATCAGCATCAACCCGAGTATGAATTCCTATGAAGTAAGTCCCACCATAATTAGCTCCGGATCTGGCTAGGAATGGCGGACCCTGTTAAGGGCAATCATGTGTGAATCTTATCAGTATCTAAAAAATGAAAACCTATTGAGGAATTCGGGATCTGGTATCGGAAAGCCCTATCATATTTCGTCCAATCCTGATCAGTTTTGCCAAATCATATTTTTACGAATTTCGAAATTTTTAACATCACTTACTTGACAGTCAATTTCATCGCTTCCATCAGCACAATCAATAACGCCATCACATTTCTTAACTAAAAGAAAGCAACCTCTAGAGAAACATTGCTCGAAACCTATTGAAGAATTGCAGTTTTCATTGCGGCGAGGCACATATCCATCGGTTAAAACTACTAAATCGCTTAGGTCAAATGTTTTATATGCATCAATTCCATTTGTTGAAGCTGGATAATAAGAAAATTCTTCGTAGGGATGCTCATGCAAATGCCATGTATGTTTGTTGATTCTGTTCGAAAACATTTTGTGAGTTAACATGATCTTCGCGTTACTTAAGTCGTTACGGGAAATTAAATAGTAGAGTTGCTTGTCAACTGCCGAAAGACCAACATGTGAACCAGGTTCACCGAAAATTGTAACACCGATCATTTTCTTCAAATCCTCCCCATCCCGAAATCTTGTTATATTAAGTGAGAAGTTACTACGAAATATACCATCAACTGGAAATGTAAGTGCATCTGCGACGATTAGGCCTTGCCACGTCACGCTCCAAACAACAATTGTAGCAACAGGTGCCATCTCTGCACTTCCAACTAAAGCTATAGTACGCATACCATCGGCAAATGTTTCAAAATCATTAACTAAGATAATATCTTTCGATATGACCATGTAATTAAAGTTTTCCAAAAAGAAATTTGTGCTTATATGAAAAATTATATATTCGCCAACAGTGGGGTACTCAGTGCTGGTCGTAACTTTAATGAATTGGTTTCGTGGAGAATAGTGCGATACTAATATCAGCTCTGTTGATGTTGAATCTATACTATCAGACAAAAATTCAGCTCGCAATTTCAATTGCGTAATTTTATTGATGATTTCACGCAAATGTGGTAGTTCAAGTGCAATTAAATCATTTCGTAAGTCAATTTTTAATTCCCATATGCCCGCTGGATATCTCAGCATCTGTAAACGTTGTGTGGGCCAGCTATGACGAGCACCAGCATCAGTTTCAATTATGCCACTAATTTCTAAAAGTCCTGCTTTTAACAGATATTGATTGAGCGGAGATTTATCAACGAATTCCGCTACAACGTAGACAGTAAATTGCATTGTTGGTTTAAATACTTGCGGTGAACCATTAATGAAAGATAAACGTACTTCCGGTTTATATATACGTGCAATGGCATAACCTGCATGGACTTCATCAAAAACATTTTCACTCACTGTTGCAGTTACAAGGACTTCAAAATCTAAAAAAATAACATTATGTAGACAAATTTCCATTTCCAAAAAAAAAAATCAAAAAAAATACCTTTCATATTTGGTTGCACAAATTCGAACTCATCCATTGGCCATTCAAAGTTGAAAGTTCCATTTATTTGAGTTACGATTTGCGGCAGCAAGTAATAAGTATTATTAATATCATCAGAATAATATGCGTTTTTAACAATATAATCGGTGATACTATAGTTTAAAAAATCGTTCATATTTTTATTACGTTTTGAAAGCTGCGCCGTATCATTTATTGAGCTCTTTCCAATCAGACCTAAGCGGAAGTTTTGATTGATTGCTTTATAATCAAGTTGGTTTAATGGTCGTATAGTTGCTTCAAGTGTTAAGTTTCCATTTACGTATTCACCACTTAAAAATTTCGTTTCAACATAACCTTTTATAAGAGAGTCTGTTGTAAAAAATACATCGGGTATTTGAACATTGATCTCAACATGTGTTTGATAATATTCCTCTACGGTAAATTGAATTGTATCCTGTTGTCCCTCTGCTATAAGTATTACATTTAGTGTCCAATCGCCGAAAGAAGGCTGTTCAGGCAGTTGATGTTCAAGCGCTATACTCCCTGTGTTTGATAATCTATTGAAAAAGAAAATAAGTGTTGGTAGATTGTTTAGTTTAATGAGGAAATTAGTTTTAGTAGTTGAAGAAGTACCACATATATGAGATTGCGAACGTAAAAAAATGCCTTAATTTTTGTCTCCGTATAGAAAAAAGAAGCGCATACCAGAGACAGTACGCCGCACAAATAAACAACACCCTAAATAAGTAAGTAAAAGACTCATGCAAAAAGTATAAGCGAGAAATCTATAACGACCTCGCAGTCAAAGCTTAACAAACTGCAGATATCAGAGACCTCCGTGTGGCTTACGAAGAAACACGCAAGATGGCAGGCAACCAATTCAGGCGAAATCGGCCAGTAAAAAGCATGAACGGGATCCTTTTAACTATAGATGACTAGCTAATCCGTTGGAAAGAAAATTTTTCGGAGACTATCAACCGTCCACCTCTACCCTTAAACGCTGCTCATACGCCTCTTCCTGCGCTAAGACTACAAAGGTTAGCCTCATGCCGGAGTTCACCGCTAAACTTATGTACCCTGTTCTAACAAAGAAGAAGAAAAATATTGAACAGAAGAAGTGCAACACCCAAGATCATTAATCTCATCAAGGCTCAATATGAAGGCTTCAACTGAGAGTATTACATGGGGAAAATTTTCTGACTCTTTTGAGTCCGTCTCAGATCAGCGCGAAGGTTGCTTTCTGTCACCAATCTTGTTTCTGATAGTACTTGACGATATCCTACGCAGAGTTCTAGACTCTACAAATTGAGGCATTCGATGGACTTTCAGTGAGCATCTGAGCAACATATGTCTCCTCGCCACCAAGCAGTCAGACATGCAAGAAAAGCTCAATGCCGTCAGATCTTCTTCGGAAGAAGTAGGTGTGAAAAACAAAATTAATCAACCAAAAAGCATGGCTATCCGCCAAGCCAGTGGTATCAATAGCTTCATGATATGCGAATCCAGCATAAAGGAAGTGTAACAACACATAATAGAGATACCAATAAGGACATCCATGCCAGAATCAATAAAGCGAAAGGTACATTCGCTCAGCTTCGTAATATCTTGCAGTCTTCATTTTTATCAAAGACAACAGAGCTCGAAATCTTTGAATCAAACCAGTTCTTTTGTACAGCTGTTAAACCTGATTACCAAACAGCACCCTGTTGCACAATTTACAAGTGCTTACTAACAATTGTCTTCGGCGAATTCTGAAAATATAGAATCGTTTCCAATGTTGAGCTGCTTCCCAGATGCCGTCAAGATCCGATATCCATTTAAATCAAACGTCGAAAGTAGAATTAGATTGACACGTTGCGGAAATTACCAATTGAAGTTTGCCGGCAAGCATTGGAGTGGAGCCCTGCGGATAGCCATAAACGCAGCCGTCCTAGATCATCGTGGAAACGTTTTCTAGAGCAGGAAATACGTCAATCGGGGAAATGTTGGAGAAAATTTAAGGCACTTATGATCTTGCACGTTGGAAGACACAAGAAGAAAAAGTTCATGATTCGAGATCATTCGCGGACACCAAATCTTTAATCACTTGGCAGTAAGAGTTAATAATTTTAAAATAAATTCGAGCAGTAGAGCCGTGGAAGTTATAAGAAATTGGTCAATAACAACAGTGAAGAAAATGTAGAAATGAGTGTTATGAAGAAATAATCTGTCGGTATGGTAATAGCCATGAAGGAGGTTCTACGCGACGAATTTTATATAGAGATTTCAAATATTTCCAGGTGCCAGCCTACTGCGACGTTTTTCCGAAACCATAATAAAAACAAATGTTTATCATTACCTTTTTAGCCATCGTCGTGTTATGTATTGATTTGGATCTAAGAGATATATTTCGACAACGCTGTCTATTCCTTTCAAGTCCATATTTAAAGTAAACACGCGAAAACGTACAATATCTCCTTGCATGTATAAAGGTTTATCCGTTTGTATAACTATTTTCATCACACTTTGAGAGTATTCCAACTGTTTTTCATGCAATAGCGCCAAATCACAAAATACATTCAAGTAGAATCCTTCCACACGCAATTTACATTTTTTCTTCGGCACTTTCTGATTTGGTATATGTAGCAATAATGTTTCTGTTGTTCCCTCTTGAACATCCTTACAGTCACCAGTAAGATGAACACCATTACAGGAAATATTTGCATAAATTTTAACTGGATGCTCTGACTGCAAAACTGTAGCAGAAACTTTATAAACGAAACCTGGACGTACCATTTTCGAAGAAACAATAAAATGTGTTGGCTCTTTTGCATGTACATTATCCATGAATACCGATTTGGCGTTATGATTTATGATGAAGCCATAGTTTAAATCTTTATTAAAACCTTTTTCAAACTGTGCTGGATATCCAAATGTTTTCGAAAAATCATTTTGATTATTCTCACTGACTCCACTTAAGATTTCTCTACGAAAATGTTTATGTATTAAGTTATTATTATTTTGATTAACACTCGAGTTCAGTTGATCCTCAAAGCGATGACTATAATCTGAATAATCTTCATATTCATAAGAAGATTTAGTTGTGTACTTTCTGAGTATTTGGTAATAGCAGTTATACTGTAGATTCTTATCCATCTGTAGAGTACCGCCTAAAACAGCACAAAGCGGCAACAGCAAATACGTTAGAATTTGCATGCTTTTAAAATGAACTGAAAAGATAAAATGAAAATGAAAATAACATTTTATGTACGAGTAATTTAAATTTAAAGTTGCCAATAATTAGCGCACGCAATAACATTAGTTTCAAATCAAAACAAGAACATTCCTTTGCTGCGTTATATAGAACCTATGAGTGTAATGAACTTGCAGACGCCAACCACCCTCACGCACGTCAGTACGCCAGCATGCTCGCAATTAAACTTTGATTTGTTGTGTTTATCCACACCAGTTGATTCACGCACGCACTCTCAACAAAAGAGTGTCGATTACTTACTTCTTCGTTGGGCAACGTGCAACCAATTGTACTAAATATAGTTTATGCTACACTTCAACTCAAGCAAGTGCATGCGGAAGATACAACACAATGATCATCTTGAGTCGCTTGGATTATGGCGAACAAACATAGAAAAATACCTAAAAGTGGGACAAAAGAGAGGTATTTTTAGCCATTGCCGCCAGAAACTTCAAAGTTCTTCAAATTTTTTCGAATGAAATCTATGTTAACAAGTTGAATGATGAATTGTACATTTTGAGTACAAACTAATTGAATATACCTTCGAGTTTCATAATAATCTTATGTATGTAATGAACAATTCTTATGATTATGAAAATAAATACATCATTCATATGTACGTTTACAAATATAAAACTAGTAAAGGTGTTATCTTCGGCCAGGCCGAAACTCACATACTTTACACTGCATTGAAAGTACTTTTTAAATAAATGTTAAAAAAATGTTGAAGAGGTTGAATAAGTCGAAAATAATGTAAACAGGTTCAAAAAAGTTGAAAAGTGTTGGAAAAAACTGAAAATGTCAAAAGAGTATGGGAAATGTTGAATAAAATAGAATAGACATGAAAAACACGAAATATGTCACGCCCACTTCTCCAATTCCGCCCACTTTTGTTTCAATAAATGACATTCTTAAAATTTAGGGCGGTGACACACCCACTGGTACAATCGATTCAGATTTTGGTCCACAAATAGACTTCCAAAAACAAACCTCTTACACCAAATTTCAGTATGATTGCTCATTTATTTCGATAGTTATGCCACTTAAGGTATTTTAATTGTATGGGAGGTGCCACGCCCACCGTTGCTATTTCGCCAGCTTTTGATTCATATGTACCTAATACCCAGTAAACCCCTTACATCAAATTTCAGATCAATTGCACCAATAGTTCACTTAAAATAGCACTTACAACTTTATGCTAATGAGGGAGGTGACACGCCCACTGATGCAATCTTGTCAAGATTCATTGAATTTAAAAGCGTATAGTAACCGGCATCTCTACACAAAATTTTATGAAGATTACTCTCATAGCACACTATCTATATCATTAAACGTATTTTGCTTATAAGGGAGGTGCCACACCCACCGGCACCATTGTACCAAAATTTTGCAAGAAGAAACCTTTTAGCGAGTATATCTGCCATTTTAAATTTCATAGCGATTGCTTTGTTAGTTCTCTTTTTATAACGTTTATAAATATTGCAGGCTGTGCCACGCCCTTCAACAAAATTTTCCAGAATATTGAATAAACTTGTATTGATGACTACTTTCAGTGGTATCATCCCTAAAATTTTAATGAAAATCGTATGTGCCAATTTGGAGTTATACGAAATCCAAATTTTCAATTGCTAAAAAGTGACACGCCCACTTTTACAATTACGCCCACTTTATGCGCAATTCAAGATTTATAAGATCTGTATTCGTGTACCAAATTTCATCACAATATCTCTTGCACGGTTTACGAGCTATGGCGTTATAAAAGTTAAAATTAAGGGCTGTGCCACGCCCCTTTAAGAGTCTTTGCAAACTTCAAACCTAGCCTAATCTTAATTTTGTTCTCATCTTCAACAAATCACCAAGTTTCATCAAAATCGCAGCAACTTTTTTTCAAAACGGACTTGGGTATATTTACATAGAGTATGGGCGGAAGGCGTGGCCGTGAACCGATTTCGCCAATTTTTATATGCTAGCAGCTTGCAAGAAGGTTTGACCTGTGTGCCAAATTTCATTAAGTTAGCTTGCTTAGTTTTCTCGTAAACCTGATTTCAACAGACAGACAGACAGACAGACAGACGGACACAGCTATATCGACTCAGGGGGTGACGCTGATCAAGAATATATATACTTTTCCATACCTGGCACGCCCCCTTCTATGCGTTACAAACAGAATGACAAAGTGAATATACCCTCTGTGTAAGGTATAAAAAAATTGTTATATATGACGATCAAATTATGTTTAAACAAAAAGATTTTTTTGTAGTCAATGAGCAGTGAAAAATTGGCGAAACAAGGGCTAACTACGAAATCCTTAAAATTGTCCAACTTCGTATTTACTAGCCACAGTAATTCTATATAAAAGGGTAAGTGGGCAGTTTTCGGCCGCAGCTCTGCTCATACATTTAGGGTACATTCGCTTTGTCGTTCCGTTTCTAACGCATAGAAACAGACGTGGCATGTAAAAAAGTGCATAGATATTTGATCAGTGTCACCATCTGAGTCGATTTAGCTCTTTCTGTCCATATGTCTGTGAAAATAACGTTGACGGGTAAACTAAACGAGGTAATTGAAAGAATTTCGGTGCACAAGGTTTTTGCGATTGCAAATGCACGAAATTGGTTCAAGGACACGCCTACCGCCCATACAAATAAAACATTTAAAATGCTATATTGAGAAAGTTATTTGATGTAGTGTAACTGAGTTCCTCAAAAATACTACGAATAAGTTGGGCAAAAAGCTTGCGAATTACGACAATAGGGCTTGGCACCTCTCATACAAGCAAAAACTTCTAAATGCTATACTAAGAGAATTCTGTACCTAAAAGCAATAAAACTTTTAGTCAAGTTAAGAAAAATTGTGAGAAGGTTGAGTTATTTTCCAGTATCTTATAGCAAAGTTTATAATTTTGTATAGACTCCTTTTGAGTTGAAATAAGCCAATTAAACTTGTATATAAATAAATAGTTTTTAACTACATCACAATCAAATTTGGGAAATTATTTCACGTTCTTTGGCGTAAATCTCAATTTATAGTTGTAAAACATAGCTATTTCCGTTTGTCTAAAAAGGCACTTTCTTTAAATTTTAGTATGTTGTAGAGTTCTGACAAGCCTGGAATTGTATGTCAAAGCCGGGTGCCTTGAAGGAATTGAAAATTTCAGAAAAATCCGATAATTGGAGGATTTTTGTTTATGTACGAGTATATATATTTTTTTCGAAGCTTCGGGGGTGGACCCCCTGGCAAAATATACGACATATCGATGATGCGCATACTGGCGTTCTTGCGTTTCTTGATGTTCAAATTCAATGTATATTCATTTTTAATCGCTTCGATCTTTTACAAATTTAAATATAAAATAAATATTGTGTTTTAATTTTATTTATATGCTTTATTGGTACTTATATTTTCTTAGAAAAATTTGAACAAAATTTTTTTTTAAAAAATTATATAAGTACCAAAAAAGCTAAAACACTAAATAGGTCTATAAAAAATTCTATCACTATAAAACAAATATTTTTAAACAAAATAAATGGCATACAAAAATATTGCTAAAGCCTTTTATAAAGTTTCGAAGGGGAACTTGACACCAGCAAAGTGTCAATGTCGAGTACTCTACATCAAGGCAGTCTCGTTATTTCACCGAACCCTTCGAGGTTGGAGGCGAGAATTTAAGTAAAACTGATTTCATACAGAGGACAAGAAGAAATACGACCGCCTTTCGTATCGGTGGCGCTCTAGTCCAAGACACAAAGAACGATAACGGTATCAATATTATGGTCAACTGTACTTTAGTCGGGCCAAAATAATATGTACATAATATAATATCAAGCAATATCAAGTTTATATAAAAACATATTCAATTAACAGTATGCGATAAAATTGGTATATTAGTTTTCTAAAAATTAGATAAATTTACAAAATAACAGTGCATTGAAATTTTTTTAGTATAGAATTCTAACGCGATTAAATGGGATTATTGAGATGTATTTAATAATAGGGGGGAGCATTGACCCCCCAGTCCTATACAATTTGCGCCGCTGCATTAAGGACCAGTCTTCCGCCGAGAATGTAATACACTGAATGACTTCCACAGGAATATCAGACTCTCTTGATTGGATAGATGAAAACTATTAATAGACTTTCTTAGATGGAAGATCACAAGACAGTATGTGTATGTATGTATGAGTATATAACACATGAACAGGTGTAGAAGGTGCACCACAAGGCAACGTCTCAGCAGTTAAAATACCTTTATCAATGCATACATACTAATGTCGATTATCCCTATAGAAGTTTAAAGAAATTTTTTCGAAATTGTTTTGGTAAAAGGGTGTATTTATTGTTATGAAGAAACTTAAAATTTGATAAAAGAATATTTATAGTAAAATTTTTAATTCTATCGAATTTGTCAAAGAATCTCCAAAACACTGCACAAGCATTAATCACCTTTTTAAATTAATAAACTAAAACAAAGTCCTTTATTCGCACTTTCATATCAATTTTTCAAACTTTCTCTACATTACTGTTTAATAACTTTTTTTAACTTAACCTTAACACTTTTCGAGTTATTCCTTTAGTATATTATACTCGTTTGTTCATTAAACCAATATCCAAAGAAAAGCGATGAATATCTAATATATGCCAGGTGTCCGGCCGGCCAACCGGCAACTGACCGAAGCAAACATAGCCGTAGGCGTCGACGCAACGCTATTGTCGACATCATCCGTTGCAAAGTGCAACCAAAGGAGACGAAGTCTGCAAAAAAAAAAAGTTTGTATCGTTTCTTCATAAGCGCATGTGGCGTTATTTTCATTTTATAAAGCAATTGACTACTTTTATCAGCATGTGTGCATACGTATGTTGTGTGACGTTCGCCAATGTTAATTCCACCCCATTCCGCTGCCTAGTGCTTTTTTTTTATTTTTGCTACCCTTAGATTTAAGTTTAACCTAAGGTTTAAGTCTTACTTTAAAACGCACGCTATGAATTAATTAATAAGCTGTAAAATGTGTAACTGATATGCATCCCACACATATTTACATATACATATTGATTTCACTTGATGTGTGGTTTTAATATGAATTTTTAAAATTAATATTTGAAGGTCTAATTTTTTTAAAAGTAGCGGTTGCTGAAAATTGTTATTCTGTAGAATTTAATTTATATGATGCTCACCTTAAAAAACTAACTTTCACACATTACACTTAAACACAATGTTACTTAGAAATAACTAAACTAAAAGTAAACATGCACTAATCTCAAGTAAAAAATAAAAGCAACTTAACAAAACAACGGTCTGTGACGAAAGAATCCAAATTCGAATTGCAACAATACGCCTCAGCAGGTGAATGCCAGCTGGTGCTGCCACCTTTTGTCTTCTGCAACGGCGTTCAGACCATCAAACTGTTTGTGAAACATTTTGACAGCCCAATTTCAATTATTCTTTGATTTGAAATTTATACAAACGTAAATTAGTTCAGCCCTCACTCGGTGTACCCAGATAGCATCACAATACTAATGTGCGGATAGATTATAGCTCATCAAAGGCAACTTAATTTTATGTTTTGATTTCCATTTAAAGATAAAAGAATTTACAAAGCATAACACAAATTCATGGCTCATAATAATGCACATTTAATCATAAGTAACAGTAAAAACATAGCGTCCAGAACAAAAGATCTTGTAAAGCATTGCACAAATTAACAACAAAAGCAGTGGCGATTAAATGACTTTGTTGCATAGTCCGGAATTGTTGCTTTTTCGTTTGTTATCAAAGTTTGATAAATAAACAAGCATTGCATCAACTTGTAAAATTTCTCATGAACGCTGGTCACTACTAACTGACTGTAAATTCAATTGATATATAATTATTATTAAAAACTGCCAATGCAACAACAACTAAAATTTCTAATTTAATAAACTATATTGCCAGTAGAAAAGAGTTCCAAATTTGTGCCTTGTTTTTTGGAAATAATCGTGAGCTAACTAAGGAGGAGCTCAAGCTTTAAGTTTTGGAAAAATTTGAAAACTATGGCGAACATTTTTGTTGACTATTAATACATTACATATTTATTATAGATAATTAAATAAGCTTTCATTTAGCATCAATTTTACAAAGGCTATACCCGCGCATTCCGATGTCTATGCATAACTACGAAAATATGTGCATCCCCAAACTTTTTATTACAGGGCTTCCTTTTCCATGCCTGGCTATAGATAAAGCGATGTTGATATCGTTGATTATTTATTGGAAGCACACACCATTTTCTTTTTTTTTTGTTTTTGCTTATTATATTTAAGCACAAGGTGAGCCGCTGTAGCTTCAATAGTGTTAGTTTTTGCACTGCTACGTATAATTAACGCGCGTTAACTACCTATGTGCTCAGTACCAAAACGCCCGTTATGGAAATTTCGTTAGATCAAGCGAGTTAATAAAACGGTCGATTGTGAATATTGTTCAGAGTTCCATTTATACTGATGTTTCTTCCATAAGATTTCCATAAAAGCATTGTTGCATATATGCATACACACATGACGTCAAAATTCACAAATGTCACTTAAATTTACGAAAGAGTCAAAAGAAAAACAGCTGACAAGAAACTAAACATCATAAAGAAAGTGATCTAAAAGTGCAACGAGTCAGGTATTCAGAAAGTTTTTTTGTGAACAAAAAATTTTGGTATACAACGGAAAAACACTACAGCGATGAACTAATTCGAAATGATGGCACTGGACATATGTTTAGATCGAAGGACTTTTTTGGAGCAGATTTGCCGTGCCTGCAGTCGCTACTACAGCTATGATGGCAGTGAAGAAGAAAAAATGGAATTTTTTAGAATATTCAATGATGAAAAGCCACAGCCTATGGATATCGCTAAGAATGTAGATGATTCTGGGTATGTAAATGCTGACGAAGCGTATGGTCTGGGACTCTGTGAAGAAATCAAAGAAATATTCCAGGAAATCATTATTTGGAATTTAAATGTAAGTAGAGAAAATGAGCATGGTACAATTTAATTATACATATCGCGATAAAATGCGACCTACAATTTAGAAAAAATTACTCAAGACAAAAGAGTGTTTTTTGAGTTCCTTGCTTTCTGCATATAATGTTAATACAATTTCGTTGTTTATATCTTACCAACTAGTCCAAATCATGTCATTTTTTATATATTTTAGTATTGCATATTGGCTTTCATTCGCCAATTTCTGTTTTTTTTAAGTGCTTGAATTAAAAATTTTTTTTAACCCATTGATTACAAGTATTTAGGTGCGGCTAAAAAAAGCCATATTGACACTCAATCTATGTTACGAGAATTTTGTACTCATATATATTTAAAGTTTCACTGATATCGTGCGAAATTGTTAAAACTTTTTCGTGTTTCCTACGTACGGGAAAAGAATGTTCATGTCTGGACAATTGAACATTTTTAAATCACAAAACTTACAGCTAAGTGTAGAAGTCAGATAAATAAAAAGCTTCTTTTCAAAACCCATATAAAAACTGATTATAAATCTACATAACCTTAATCGTATCGATTTTCTCTACGCCTTCTATTCGATTTACAGATAAAAGCCGGCGATGGTTTACCACAGCAAATTTGTCGTGATTGCATGGAACGTTTCCGCAATGTTAAAATCTTTCGCGAAGAATGTCTGGATACACAAAAAGTCTTGGAATCGTATTTCAAAGACTTCAGCTTACTAACAAGTAAATCACCGAAGACAGAATCAGTTAAAAGTGAACCATGTACATCACCTGTGCCGGCATTTTTTAATCCTGACGATTTAGTGGAGGAGGTGCCAGAATCATCACCAGAGCACAGTATTTCGCCAACGTTAAGTCCAAAACTTCAGCATAGTCCAAAATTTTCCGATGCTGTCTATGCCGAAAGCTCAATGGGAACTCCACCGCCAATTTTTGAAGAAATTAAAACAGAACCAATTGATGTACAAACTATGGAAAGCATTAAAGCTGAGGCTGATTTACAATTAGAAACAAAATCGACGTTAGAAATTAAAGAAGATGATAAGGCAACGTTACAAACTGTGCTTTTAGACAATGCTCCCATTCCACCACTAAAGGAAATGCGTTATTCCAGCAGTGATGATGAAGACGATGATGAATCTTCAACGCCCACAACAGATGATGAATCTGATAACGCCACATCATTCGATGCGGATGAATGTGAGTCAACGTACGAAAACAGCAATCTCGTAGATCCCCGTTATGATGCACGTAATCCACTGCAATGTAAAATTTGTTTTGATATTTTTCCAAAACGATCCTTACTGAAAGAGCATCAGATATGTGCACATCCAGAAGATAAACCATATGCTTGTAATCTATGCCCGAGTACTTTCAAAACGAATTTTACGCTCTCACAACATAGACTTAAACACAACCGTCTCGATACTATACGTTGCGAATTGTGCTCAAAATATTTTCGCAGTCAGCTGCATTTGCAGCGTCATACGAAGAATTTCCATCTGACTTCAACTTATACATGCCACATTTGTCATGCTCAACTGGAAAAATACACGCAGATTCGTTTTCAGTACCACGTGCGTCAGCATGGTGAGAAGCGTTTTCACTGTCATTTTTGTGATAAATCATTTCATCAGAAAATCCATTTGGTAAATCATGAACGTACCCATACCAAGGAACAGCCATTTCGATGTGATATTTGTGGAAAATGTAAGAAATTATTGTATTCTTTGTTTAAATTTAATTCACTTTACTAAAAAGTTGTGTGATTTTAGCTTATCGTCAACAAACTGCTTGCCAAGAGCATATATTGACACATTCAGATCCAACGCCTTTTAAATGTAAAATTTGTGAAAAAGGTAAATATTGTTTCAGAGAGTTGCTAAATTATATTTGATATAATCGATTTTTCAAAATGGTGACTACAACACAGTCTTACCACCCGCGCCTATTTTAATTTATACTTAGAGTAGGTCCTCAAGCTATTAGTAGCTCAAAAATCTCGTAGAAACGTTAATTATGAACTCCTAAAAGACTTTCTAAGTAAAATATGTCATATTCTGAAATTAATCTCGGTAGAAAGACTTAGTCATAAAGCACATTCTGAACGAAAATTGAGTGCATTTAGACATTACCTTTTCGTGCAAATGAATTAGAAAGTGGTATCTCCATCTCCAATACAATACGATTTGGTTCATTTGGTTTATTTAATTTAAAATACAGTCGAACCTCGATTATAAGTGATTCGATTAATCGGGAATATCAGCTATCCGGGATCAATAAAGAGTAGAAAATTGTTTGCGCTATAGACTGTAATATAATATTTTTTGCTGAGCTTTCTGTTCAGTCTTTTTGGTGCAAAAAACAGGTCTTCTAACAAAGTTACTGATGATACAGCTAGTAGCCCATTTTTGTTTTTTATGCATATTGCAATTGTCATTTTTTGTGTTTTTTGCACCGAAAAGGACTGAACTAGAAGATCAGCAAAGGAATATAAAACTGTTTTATCGCGATCGATTAAATGTGATTACCTTTCTTGTGGGCGGAAAGCCCGCTGTAGAAATATCGAGTGTATAAGATTGCAGAATGGAATGTACGAGAAAGAAAGATATGCATTTTGGTGAACTAACCAACCAGAGTTGCCTTGCCAAAGCCCGTCCTGATGCCGGAATTTCGGTCCATTTTGTAATTTTAATTATAATTGTTTTAGATTACATCTTGAAATGTATATCACATGATAAAACTGGAAAAACCTTAATTAATAAATGGTTGCATTCGTGAATCCTGCCCCAAACATATTGGCAACCCATCTAAGAAAATATTTTCTCAAAAAACGGGTGAAAGGGCCGATGTTTGGGACAGGATTCGACAAGGCAACCCTTTATATTCTATTTAGGCTCTTTAGGTTGCAGGATAGGGCTTATATATTGCAATATTTTTTTGATCATGAGCTTGCTATAAAATTATAACTAACATGTAATATTACAGGTTTTACACAACGATCCAGCTTACGTTTGCATTACCGTACACATAGCGGCAACAAACCATATCACTGCGATCTCTGCGGGCAGAACTTCGCACAAAAAGTGCATTTGGAAGTGCATCAACTTACGCATAATGAACCAATTGCATATCAATGTGAGATCTGCAATAAAAAGTTTCGTATGCTATCTCAACTGACGTCACATATTCAGCAAGTGCATACATCTTCAGATGATGTTGTGACAAAGTGTTGTATTTGTGACCATTGTAATGCCCTTTTTCCCAGTCAGACACATTTAGATGCACATATGAAGAATGTACATTATACCAAGCGACAACATAGTTGCGTTTTTTGTAGAAAAACATTTGCATTGGCAGTAAACTTAAAAAGCCATATGAAAACACATGCTCAAAGAAAGTAAGGTACTAGTAAATTTTTGTTATTCCTTTATTATTCCAATATTTTTTAACAATTAGCTTACAAGACTTTTGAATGCCAATATTGTGATAAATGTTTTAAAAGTAATCAAGCACAGCAATACAAACGGGGGATAAACAATGTAAATGTAGCTTTTACGAACAATCATTTTCATATCGAGTTTCATTAGGTCGTAAGTATACTTTCTGAACTTGTATGGTCATAGAGATGAGAAGTTTATTCATTTTAATTTCTATGATAATATTCATGTTCAGTAACATCTTATTTTTAGAAGAATGCATTCTTTCACTAATTAATAAATCAAATTGATATAAATTAAAATGTTATTTAAATTTAACTTGAAAAACTTTCATTAGTTATTACCACTAGAGACCTGGAATGAGTACTTTCTAACAGCGAATACTCAAATTATTTATTATTTGAAACCGTTAGCCAATATCGTATCAATCCTTAAATATAAAATAAATTTTTGGCATTAAGAATGAAGGACGATTTTAAGAAGTGAAAATTGTCCGTTTTTTAAAAGACAATTTTTCTATTGCATTGTTGGAAAAAAAAATTGCTTGGAATTTGTTTTACTGAATACTATAAATTTAGAATGTTGCAATCTCAATAAAAACGTTCGTTCAGCGGAAACAGCAGACCTCACCCAAAAGATGTTTGCGATTTGACGGAGACGTGGTCTTACTGTCAAGTGAACTGTTGTAATTAAAAAGACTCCTTAATTTATAACCTTTGGTAACCTGTATGCAAACCTTATTTTATCAGAAAAAATATTCGCTAATCTGATCGCAGAATTTTTCGAGTCGATTAGAATAAGATATTTCATTCTAAACTTGCCAGTTAAAAAATAAGATATTTCATTCTAAACTTGCCAGTAAAGAAAACATAACTTTTTTAGAACTTTCGATATAATTCGCAAAGATTGACGTGATCTTAAGCGCTTTGAAATGCATACGAATTTATTGCTTAGGCCAGAATTTTTTTCGATAAGGATGACGTCATCTTAAGCACATGTACGCAAATTACCTAAGGATCTAATTAATGTCCAGGCCAGATGTTTTTTTAAAATTAGGAATTTTATTTTGGTATCCTTCCTCAACATTCCAATTTTATAGCAATAGTTTTTGCTCCGGTGAATCGTTTTAACGAGTTGGCTCATACTTTGTAGACTTTTAGCTCGTAACTGTAGAACATTGTGTTTAAGTATATATTTTTTCATTGAAAAGATTACAATTCTTATACGTGATATGGATTCAACATTGAAAACGATTTGGTACTCTAAAGACGTGGTGCCCTCACCATCAATCCAATTTCACCACTCATGGCTCTCTCCAATGGCTGTATCTTAAATATGTAATTTCACCATGCTCGCTCCCTAATGACTTCATCTTAAGTGTCATAATTTCATTAAGTTTTAAAGCAACTCTATTCATTCAACGAAACAACAAATTCTTTTATTGCAACTCATTATGCACATCTTACAGTTTATGGTCGTCCTAGTGAGCTCACTATTTATCGAACTGTGGATAGTTTTGAAGTTAATCTTATGTTGCACAAAGTTCGCGTGCCAGTAAGACAAAGGACTCAAATTTATCGATTCCAATGCGTTCTCAACAATATGAACTATCTGCCACAAGCAACATAGTATATTTAACGGTTGAGCTTGGGCTTACATCTATACAAAATTGTTATCGCCCAAGAATTGAAGCGTTTGAATCACCGTAAAAGTGTGGTTTGTGGCACGGCGAAATCATCGGTCCTTATTTTTTCTTGAATGAGGAAGGAGTTGCCGGGTTTGTCGATGGTGAGCGGTACAAATCGATGATAACAGAGTTTTTATGGTCTGAATTGGAATATATTGGCAATTTTTTTGCGTAAAAAGATCGGAGAGTCAATACTCATAATATTAAGAAGTGCAGATGTCGAATGACCTCCAAGAAGTTATTTAATACTTTCTTACTTTTTCTTGTAAATTTATTTAAATTCAATATCCTGTGCCAATAATCCAGCGATTATTAGAGACCAAACTAATTTAATGAGTCTCAATGGCAAGAGGTAAGAAAAACCATTTGTATACATAGGTACATTTTACTTATCAGCTATTTTCTTGTTTCTACATAATTTTGGGCTTAATAAGGAAGCATTAAAGGTTTTGGCTCAGAGTGGCTATCAGCACCATATTGGGCAGGAATGGAGCTAGCTCTAATTGTTTGTTTGAGGTCTACAGATTTGCTGCAGTAATTTTGGCAGCAACCGTCTTCATAATATCTTTGACCAAATCACCCATAAATTTCATAAGAATTTCAAATTACCATGGGATCGTGCCTCTCTTCTTACCAGCGGATTTCCTGCAAATATTATAGTTGTGTAATCTACATAAATAAAATGATAGCTGTTTTCGATGTTCGCGCATCATGCAAAAACTACTGGACCGCTTTTTGTTAAGTTTTATTCCTTAGATGCTTGGTCTGAATCTCCAATAAAGCTATCACGATAGCCTTTCTAAGTTGGTTAAAAAATTAACTGCGCATAAACAAGCAAGCATGTAAGCATAAACCGTTCAATGGCAAGTCAATGTGTTTGAGTGTGTGCGTTTTTGTGACCTCAATGGTGTAATTATAAAAGGTGAAATCATTACGGAGAGACATTTGAAAGCGATCAAAAATAGGTACAGATGAAAATCATTGATGCACAAAAATAAAAATTACTACAAATATATAACATGGATTTAGGACTTCAATTTAAATATGGGAACCTTTAAAACGACCTACGCGTACAAAGCCACGGGAAACAGCCAGTTAAAACCATAAATTAATATATACATTGCAGAGTACAATTCGTTCGAATGTAATTTAATCTCTTTTCGTATCATATTATAGAGTGAGGGTCCTAATTTATTGAATAAAGTGATCTATAATTGGACTCATCGTATTCATCTCTGTAAATATCTGAATATTTTTTAGAACATAATTGGATTTTATATCAAAAAAATCTTTTACTCTACCTCATTTCGATTTTGTTTTATTTATATTTATCTCATTTTGCTAGGGTTTTTTGAAATTCAGAAATGAGGAACTTTTTGAATGCATTCTTTCGTTAGAGAGCAACAATAATAACTTTAATTTTAACCAACAGATTACATACATGCGTACACACTTAGAAAGTCAAAGCGACGACGAAGAAAAGGAAGCGGAATCTACCGAGTTTAATATTAATGCATCAATTTAAATAAAAGGAACAAAATTGTTTTTATAAGTTCATCCGGTTAAGCTTGTAATTGTATAATTTTATTGCAAAGGTTTGCTCTTTAATTTTATTGAAAATAAAACGTGTGGGCAAAACGTGATAAGCGCCAATTTTAACATTTTATAATTAGCAAGGGAAATAAGTTTGACGATCAATAGGAACAAGGAGTCCCGGAGGTCAAAACGTGATAAGTGTTGCTAAGTTCTTTTTTTCATTTTGATAACTTAAGATTTTTAATGTACATATGTTCATACATAAATATCATGTAGCATATGTAGACTTTTATTAAAAACAAAATGAAATATATTACCCGCAAAATGTCAGTGTTATTTTGGAGAACAAAAAAATGTATTTAAAAAGTACGCAAAAGTACTTAACATTTTAGAACAAGTGGCGCTTATGTTTTGATCACACGCTTGTGTTTCATACTTATAACTAGTATTTAATAGTTGATTCTAAGAAGTATTTGTTATATTTCTTCCAACCGTAGCGTTTCTTTGGATCTTTCTTACTCCAAAAAGGCGCTAGATTTGGCATTAATCCTGCCTTTTGTGCCATAGTTACAAGCGTTCCCATTTTTTTTTGTTGGCGATGACATAGACCGGTGATTCGTTTCGGCAGCATGCATCCATCTGAACGTGTGTATTGTGAAAGTATAAGCACGTCTGTATGTTTAATATTAAGACCCAGAGTGCATTCCGGACAGAAACCCTTTTGGCAGGATGCATTTAGCATTTTTTCTGAACGAGTCGATGGCACTGTTACTCCTTGAAATACTAAAGAATCCTTTTCTCGTTTTTCTTCAACTAGCAAGTTCAAGGAATATATTAAAAGAACATTTAACAGGTTATGAAACTTGAAGAATTTGGAAAAAAAATATGCTACTTACTCTCTTTTATAAGTTTCGGCATCGTTGTGAATATACTTCGATTTTGTATAGTTTTAGTGAATACATTTTGTGTTATTAGTATAATTGAATTCATTTGGAAGTATATCAGAAAAAACTATTAGTAATAAATGGCACCAACTGAAGATTAAATAACAACTAACAGCTGATTGGTTTTGACGGCTGTGGCTTATTTTGGATAAATGACAACAAAAAGCAGTTCATATCAGTTGAGCTTTAAGCGTTAATCAGAATACGGACGGGTGACGGGAAATTATCAACGATTGCCCGCTGTCAAAATTATAACACACTTGATCGAATGAAATGCAGCACAATTGGATCGGAGGACACGAAACCTGCCGACGGGTACCCATTGACTTAAGCTCAATTCTATTTTCAACGACGGCGGGTGGCAATCAGTGTTGCAAATCGGTACAGCAAAGATAGTGATGCAATTTTGTAAAACTAACCAACCAAAGTTGACTTGCCACAGCCCGTCCCGTTGCCCGAAATTTGTCCAATTTTGTCATTGAAATTTAAAATGTAAAAGATCACAAAGAGAATAAAAAAAATTGATAAGGTTACATTGCATAATCCTGTCCCAGACAAGGGCTACCACCAGTTTTTTGAGTTCATATTTGGTAATAGAGATTACAGCTTAAAATATGTGTCAAATGGTAGAGCTCGAAGAGCCTAGTGGGAATAATGCGATAGAAACGCACAATGCTTAGTTTTATATTCTATCAAAAATGATTTAAGTAATCATTGTTCGCTTAAAGGCCTTATTTGAGATTGAGTCAATCATTGAAGAACAGTATGTAGTGCTGTCGGACAGCGTCTGCACTGCCATCGGATCTAAAGGATCTAAGTATTTTGATTCTCTGTTGATTTTTTTTTTTGAAGATCGTGTAGTGGGGGCGTATGGGGCTGTTTGACAATAATAAAGCAGTTCGATCATGTGAACATTACAAACAGCCACTTGACAGTCATTTTGAATGGATTGCAACATTTTTTGAATTTTCGACTGGCTTGTCCAATCGTAAAAACTTGTGTGAACGCTGACCATAGGCATAGGGAAAATGTTTTAATTCGAAAAGATTTCACACAATAAACTTATAAGACGTACGCTGTGATAAATAAGCTTTGGCAAGATTTTAACAGTTTCACGATTTCTTAAGAGCTCTGGGGAAAATAATGAAGGTGCTATTGAAAGTAAGAAGATATACCAAGGTTTGGAGATAAAGCCGTCGTAATTGGGGGATATAGCTTTTCAAAAGAGATAGTTATAAGTCGACCTTTGTATCAGATTTCAGATTATGGGTGTCATATGAAAAATATTTTCAACAAGTTAACTACTGAAGCCCTTCCCAATATTTGGTTCTACACGATAATATTACCATAGTAACAGCTATTCTAAATGACAGCTCTCTTCTTTATTTTCAGGGCTGCCTTTTCTGTTAAAATCAGCTTAGATAAGACACCGGCATTTCTAAGTTGCATTCTCATAGCTAAATTACGCGTGGGCAGATTTCATATCTATATTATTTCGTTCCTTTTTAACTTTTCACGGTTGCATGATTTGAGTTTGACAACAGAATTCTACTTTGATAATTGCACCATGAAAAGTATTACGAAGCGAACACAATGCGCTATCAAGACACACATGTTCAAAAGCCTTATTGTACAACATATGCGATCTTGTGAACTGCCTGAATTGTTCTGTTTTTTGTTTGTTCCTTTGTCGAAAGAGGTATAGGTATAATTGAACTCTGAAACTTGATTTCAGTTGTCCTTTTCTAGCTCACGGCAACAATTCACGCAATCAAATTTCAATTTCAGCAGCCAAAGAAAATTTTTTCTGTGTGTTTTGTGCCCAGGTGGTAAAGTTAAATTTTAAATTCTCGGCCAAGCTAAATTTTTTTTTGTTTTACTCGTGAGTACAATATAATTAAAGTTATAATTTTTCAATAAGTTACTGTATAATGCATATTTTAATAAGAAGCAGAATTATTTATTAAGTTCAGTTTGTTTTTAGGATGTAGAAAAAAGCTTAGTCACAATCTAAAATGGCCGCCTTCCATTACTGATTGAGCTGTGTAGTTAGTGTTTTGTAAAATTTTTCTTTATATCTTGCTAAGGCATTGCATAGAAATTTTTTTTCTATTGTATATTGTGAAAGTCATAAATTTTCATTTAAAATTGGACACAAACATCGTGAAGGTAGTACATAGTAGAAATTTATAGAATTTTCTGCATAATCTGAAGATACTGAATAAAATCCTATGCGTAGGACCTGCGCGTACAAACAACTAAATATTGTGCCACCTGTTTACTTGCAATATTAAAATAATTTTTTATGGGTATTCTATGGCGAAGCTAGAAGAGACCTTTCCAATTACCCATTTTTTGCATACACATGTTTTTTGAGTAAATCTTTAGACATGATTGCTGATGTTTCCAGGGTAATTGGAAAGTCTACAATGTAAGTTTTTCTGGCGAAGACAGCGGCAGACTTTCGCTCACCTAGTTGTTTATACATATTACTTTACTTTTATAATGCATATTACCAATAACTTAAATTTTAAGTCATATTTATACTATATATTCTATATTTGAAGGCATAATTGGATGAAGATGATATAATGCTTTATTTTATCCTTCATACATGATGCATAACCAAAGCGCAGTTTTGACATTTCCTGCGGTGCTCATGACATTACGTTTACATTCGTGGCATAAAACGCTAATTGAGAATATTTTAACATTCCATACCCATAATATGTGTTATATAAAAAAACTTAACGACTACCGTGCTTAGAATAAGTGCAGTAGAATTTTATCAGCACATTTAGTCTTCAAATAAATTTGAAAATGGTTTGATACGTATCCTCTTGTCAAATGCCGTACGTTGAAAATGGTTATGATAACACATAATTACAAAGAAAATATCCCGGAAGGATAAATAGATTTTCTGGAGGTATTTTGTGGCCGGATTCTGAAAATCATAGCCTTTTTTCATCAGCTTTACTTTTGGAAATATAGTAGCCTAAAAGGGCGGCAATCACGATTATTCGAGTTACTTGATGTTACATCGAAGGGAATTTTTTATGAAACCATTGGTGTTCAAAAGGAATAAAAAAACACACCGAATTATAATATAATTCAGTCCTCGCGCATAAAAGGAAGTTTGGAAGATATCTCTGCAAAGTATTGAGCAAGTCGTCAGCCGCGACATTTGTTACGTTATATATCACTTTTCATATCCTAGGTAGAAATCAATTTAAAAAATATTCGTCTATTCAAAACTTGGTCAATAGAATTTATGAATTCAATCCCCTAAATCCATGTTTGTCGTTTGGGTTTTAAATTTTTAATAATAAGCCAATATTTGACTACTGAACCTTACATTTCTCAATATCTTGAATAAACTTTTCAGCTGATTGATTTCTATAAATTCAAACGAGCAGGCTTATTGGGTATAGTGTTTGCTTACATTTTATTAGTTATATGATATTGCAAGTTTTGGAAAATATGTAGTAAATTCTCATACATTTAAAAAGAAATCATATGCATATACGGGACTGAAAAAAATCATGCACATTTGTTAGATTTATATTTTTTAAAAAGTATCGGGGACATGCCATTGAAATACGGAACTGTCGCCGAAAATACAGGACTGATTGACAACGTAGTTATATCGAAAGTTTTTTATATAAATAGAAAAAGTGTTAAACTTATTACAGGTCTAGACACTTACCACTTACATGCTACTGTAGGAATTATGTAAATGAAAAATGTTTGTAACAGCTTTGCCTCAGACACCAAAACTCTCAAAGTTGCAATAAAAAAAGTTGTAGAAGAGGGTTTGTAACCGTGTTAATTACCGGTTAATTTATCGTTATGTTGACATATCAAATATGTTCGACCCAAGCGACCCAAATTACCAAATTGGCATCAGTCGATTTTCTTCTAAATTTTAGGTCTCATTTTGGCACACAGTATTTATTACTTAGAGTCATAGGCGACTAAGTGAGTACCTTGGGTCCCAAGGGAAAATATCCAATAATTTTATTTTTTCAAATTCTTTTTATTGTTTTTTATATGTATGATGTATAAAGTTACGTAAAATTTAATTATGCAATAGCTTTATATAAAAAAGTATAATTCTTCAACATTTCGATAAAATTTGGTTATATTGTTTTTACTGATTACACATATTCTGATCCTATTACAAAGATAAAACGAAAAACTACGCCAAATCACGCATCATAGATTTCTAGTTATTTGTAAAAAGAAAACGTTTTGGAACTAAGTCTTAAAAGTGAAAATCGGTAGGTAGGTAGGTATCCATTTATCTTGTGCATGTTAGTAGCGAATCTATGGTATATAACATAAAAGGTTGTTTTTTAAAAGCTAGCTAGCGATGGCTACACTTTCGAAAATTCAAAATTTCCCATTGAAAGTTTAGCTGCGGAAACATCGGTCGTGCTCAAAAAAATGTATATTATTTTACAGAATAACCCTGGGCTGATCTTTCCGGCTAATTAATGTGAGATTGGGAAGTCGCCAAATTGAAGTTGTCTCTGGTGACTGTTTTTTTTTTTTTTGTTGTATTCATTGGCTGATTTTCTTTCTTTTCGCAATATGGCGGCCATTTCCTTTTTATTTTGTCATCGGTTTATTTTATTATATTCTACATTTGCTGCTCGTAGTCATCGAATTTGTGTGTCACGTCATTTCATTTTTAGTTGTTCTTCTGTTCGTCCGCTTATTCGAGAGCAGACGTTGTTCACTCACAAAATTTTTTATTAAGTTTAATTTTTACATTCAACTTTTTACAATTAATTTATTTTACATTTAACTTATACACATCTTCTAAAATTAAGACAAATACCTTTAATTGTGATAAATTTAAAGCATAAGTATTAGCATTATAATCGAATTTTAAAATCAGAATAAAATTTTACTTGTGCAATACTCACGCAGCAAATTCAACAGTTGGTGTGAACTGGTTTGTATTTTACTTGTGATAGTGTCATTTGTAACGTCAAAGGTGAAATTTAATGTAATCGCGCCACGAGGCTATAATTTTTGTATTTTAACACAAATAATCACATTTTTAAATTCACGTTAACCTTCAGAGAAAATTTATTGCTAACTTCCGCAAAGTAAAAGTGTAAGTAGAGAAAAATTAATCTTTGACGAAATTAAAAAAGTTTCACTTCAACTAGATACGACTTTCTTTTTATTTTCGGGCTTACAGAAATTAAATGTAAAGTTATTTTTCTTGCTTGTTAATTTGTTTGATCTTAATATAAAAAAATTTCGATTGTAGTTTACCTTATTATGTTGTTGGCCGTGGCTTAACGCATTTACGCAACTTACATTTGAAAATAATTTTCTCCATGAATTTTATGCCAACTGCGTAGAAAAAATGAAATAAATGATCGAAGAGGAGGGGGGGTTGGAGATTGGTTGGCGGCATACAGAAGCACATGGATTTATTCTGCCATAGACTCCATTTTTTTTATTTTTTTAGAATACTGGGTAGCTATGTTTGTGTGTGTACACATGTTTCATTTGTGATAAGAGCAAATAATTCATTATTGTGACTAATATTGTTACAGTTGCCGGATTTTTTAAAATAAATTTTAAAGGCATATGACCTTTTTATTCACCTAGTTTGTGTTACCTCTAAATTCAGCAGTAATGGTATAAAACATTTTCCCAAAAATAAATCAGGATACAGTAGACCCCCACCAACAACATCTTAACCATACAATTTTTAGCTTTTTTGTTTTAATTGTATAGTGCCTAGAGACCAATCATTGCTCGTTCAAAAATTTAAATTTTATTTATTACTATTACTTTACTTGATGGGTTCGAAAACACTAAGTTTTTACTACAATAAGAGGTGCCACCCCTACTAGTTACACTCCACGCGCTTTGCGTACAAAGTTTTATTAGAATTTGTTGGAAAACATACCTTTAAGCTTTAACTGCAATTAGAGGTGCATCTCCTACCACTTTTTGTTAGAAAAATGTGTGATACTTTGCATATAGTATTTATCTATTTCATTACATTCCAATGGCAAATACTTTAGAAATATTTTAAAGCTTAGGCGCCTATGGAAAGTGCCACGCTTATATTTCTATGTAAGAAATTTGAATGTTTAGGTTGCCAGGTAAAAACCGTTTGGGTGTCATTGAAAAGCATCAAAAAAAGTCGTAAGTTCACAAACGGAACACTTTCAAATGACTGAGTTTTTGGAATATGTTTATTTAAAGCCACGAAACCAACGATGTTAGTCTCTATGTGCAACATACTTCACTCAAAGATTAAAACTTATTCTAAAAGTCAGTCCTATGAAAAAGTGTTCCTTTTGGGAGCTTATGACTTTTTTTGATGTTTTTCGTGGACACCATGGGTTTTTTCCTGGCAATCTATACATTCAAATTTCTTATATAGGAATATACTAAGGACATTTGACCACCGATTACACCAAAAATTTTCCGCTGAGATGAATTTGCCAGCTTGATAATGGCCCAAAACATTGATCTCCACTTGACAAATCTTGGCTGGACGCACAATCCACCAAGATTCTGAAGTGGCCACCTCAAAGCCCCGACTTAAATTCTGTAGTGAACTTGTGAGGCATAATCAAACGAGTCGTAGCAGCACGAAAACGAGTAAAGCATCTTGTGGCAAGTAATCAAGAGAAGTGGCATAAAATTACTTCAGACCAATGTGCACGCCTGGTAGGCAGCATGTCAAACCGATTCTCAACATTTATGAAACAAAAAGGTTCTCCTACTCATTATTAAGCTAAACTGATAAAAAAAATAGGACTCACACCAAAAAATCAACAATTTCAATTTCTTTCTTTCAGATGACTTAATTATATGATCACATCTTATATGACCTTAATTGCCGTTTTTGTATTTTTCGGGATAAATCCAAGACATTTATTTTGATTTTTTTGCTGTAAATGGTGCTTAAATAGAAGGATTATAAAAACTAATAATATTAGAATAAAAAAAAAAAAATTTATAAATAAATTTTAACAAAAATGGTACTTAGCATACGAATGATTTAATCATGTGAGTACAAGTGTATATGCCAAAATTTCAAGCTAGAGGTACACCGTACGTGTTAGGTAAAGTCAAATGTAATATAAAATTTAAATTACATTAAAAAAAAATCAGGAAAATGTTCCGTTGGCAATCGGACTCGAACATGAACCATCGATTCAAAAGTTTCAGTCTTATCGTAAAGTGCTGCCACTTTTTCCTAAAATCAGGTTAATAAATGTAAATAAAATCAGAATTACCAAGCAATCAAGAGACAATAGATTTACATATGGTTTTTAAGACGTGCTAGAGAGATTCGTAGACCAAATTCAGATTCAGCATAAAAAAGTATGAGGAGTGATAACGTTCAAAAAGATTATCAATTAATAAGAGATTTACTGGTCTGAGAAAAAGGACAATGGTCTTTTATCTTGAAATCTAATCCGAAGAAACAGTTTAAATCATAAATGAAATAAAAAATTGACAACTGAACACAGACTTAAGTGTATTTCGATTTTCACGCAACAGTAACAAATAGATACGAACATCTCCTAAGCCAAGCTTGCTGCTGAGATAAACAATTATCTACCATCTAATCTAAGTGCATCTGGGCACTTACCGTTTATTTTTGTTTTTTTTTTTTTTACTCGAAAGCTAATTAACTTTTGGGCTTCAAAGAAAAAAAAAATTTCGGAAAAAACGAAGATTTTTTTTAGTATATTTACTTATTCTTTGAAGCTCATGAAAGAAATAAACTAGAAAATTTTTATTTTTTCTGTAGGAGGAGGTCTATTTTTTTTTTAAGTAAAAAATAATTTTAAAAGAAAAATGGATGTTCGGTGGCAAATTTTAATTTTTGGCATTTGGCCAAAGTTTTCCATATTTTTTTCACCAAGTGCACTGAACAACATAAAATTAAATTAATATCAATTTTTAAATACTAAGCACAAATCTAATCTTTCCAAAATCGATTACAACTCTAGCGTCGAAAAAAATGTTGTAAACTTATGTGATTATTTAAAAACAAAAAATTATATGATACTTTAAATTTGATTAAGTTTTTTTTTTATATAAGAGTCTATTTCCATTTTCACAAAAAAAATTATTTCTATGAAAACCTTAATTTGATTTATATATAATTTTCTTTTACTCTTCACAGCAATTTATTGTATGAGTCAGAAAATAGAAAGACCAGTACTATCAGGTCAGCGCATCAAGACCAGAAAAAGAGGTATGTGGTCCTAGAAAAAAGTTTATCGCAAATAAAAAAAATTGTTAATTTTTATTTTCCTTCCGCTTAGATGAAAGAGAGAAATATGACCCAACGGGATTCCGTGATGCGGTCATTGCTGGTCTCGAAAAAACTGAAGGCGACTTGGAACAAATCTCAAAATATCTAGATATCGCTGGTAACAAACTTGATTATCGTCGCTACGGCGAGGTTCTTTTTGACATATTAATTGCTGGTGGTCTCTTAGGTTTGTAATAGTTTTACTTAAAAAAAAAAACTAACTATTCAATTAAAATTTTTAATTAAGTTCCCGGAGGTTCAATTTCCCAGGATGGCGAGAAACCACGTACAAATTACTGTATATTCGAAGCACCCGAAGACATGGAATCAATGCGCCAACATGAGCAGGTATTAGATTATTTGAAAAATATATAACAAACTTTGGCATACAATTAGAACTGGTTATCTGTTTGCAATGTATTTTTGTTTGATACAATAATTGGTGTCGAATGTATGCTAAATTAAACGTACTATTTTTACTTGTCTTTGTTTGCTAAAAAATTGATTGCAAATTTAAGATTTCTTTTAGTACTACATTCAATATAGTAAACAGTTTAATTGAAAAGTTAAATAAAAAGATAATCACGTTTAAGCACGGCGTTGTTGTATATGATAAATCTTATTTGTTTAATTAGAGCGATTTAAATGTCTACAAATATTTAGTCCATGGGCCCCGTCCTAGTTTTTGACCTCGGGCCCCGTAAAGTCTAAAGACGGTTTTGCGCCTAACCGTTGGTATGGAGATGTCTTTTTGGTTTAAGAAAAGTAAATGCTGTCTTGAATCTTATTGAATGGCCAAAATTTTCTTTATTTGATGCAGTAAATTAATATAGTAGCAATCAATATAATTAACTATTAGCAAAGGTTACCTAACCAATAAATACAATTAACTAGTAACATAGCGTGCTTAATTAGTGCTGAAAAAAAAATCTATTCAGCAAACTAATTTACAAACGCCTAATATCTTAATGGAATAAAAACAAGATAGCTGCTTATGTTTCATTAGTTGTTCACCAACTTTTGGGTGATTTTTATATAATTTTTTTCTTAATTAAACAAATATGAAAATTACATGGTTGTTGCAAAAATTCGCCAAGCGTGGCAAATTTTTTCACTAGATGACCACCGTTGGTTTAAATCATTGTTTTCGAAACTGGGGTAATAAATGTTAACTTTAGGTGCCACAAATGTGTCATAATTACTTCATAACGTGATCAGTTTTAAATAAATCTGGTCGCAGTGTAGATTCTTAAAAAGCACAAAAAAAAAATTGGTGAAAAAATTGATGTCGAGATTGTAAATTGTTAAATTGTAGTAGTAACGAATCTTACCTTTGATATATATACTTGCTACATTTTTTGTTTGTTTTTTCTTCCGACAGGTATTCGTTAAGCTCATGCGTCGATATAAGTACTTGGAGAAGATGTTCGAGGAGCAAATGAAAAAAGTTCTAGTTTTCATTAAGGGATTTACTCCAAGTGAACGCACCAAATTAGCGCGTATGACAGCACTTTGGATAGGTAAGCATGCAAACAATGACTCACTACCAATTATATAAATTTGGTTTTCACATTTGTGTTTATTCCTGCGAATACCATTATATTGTTGGAATATCAATTTTTTGGTGTACTGACTTTTGAGTTACTCCAGATTCAAAAGATACAACTCTATATACATTCATAATATATATATAATTCATAATAGTCTTAAGCTTAGCCATTTCTGAATTTTAATAACAGATATCTCAAATGCATTTTTGTTAAAAATTACGTAGTTAGCATTTAGGTTGCTAAATATGTACAGCAAGGATTCCTTTCTAAAATTTACATTAACACTATTTAGTATATATGACAAGAAAAATCCTAACTCAATAATAAAAGTTATGAGCTTCAATATCAACTTTTGGTCATGTGCCCATACGGTTGATACAATACAAAACAAAAAATCCTGTGAGCATTTTTAGGAAATCAAATTCTCTAAAAAAAAAAGTCCTCAGTATCAAACGTGCTAAAGAAGATCAATGGTTCTAAAGATATTTTAATTTAACCACACGTGTAAGTGCACTTGTAGAAGATAATGCACCTTGTTCTTGTTCAAACCTTTATATCTTGAGGACCATTGATCTAACACGTTTAACCCTAAGCTTGTTTAAAATATTTTCCAAAGTAGTAGATACATTCTTAGGATTAATTGAAGAATAACATATCAAAAAAAAAAAGAAAGCTATATCGAAGATATTTTGAAAAACATTTTTATAAATAAAAAAACTAATGTTAAAACAAATTTATTTAAAGTCTTCTTAATTTTTTTGTTTAACAAAATTAAAGCATTTTTAAACAAAGAAAGGTGCTTGATTTTAGTTATTCTATTCCCCATAGTTTTTGAGAAATTTCGTCTGAAAAAAACTTAAAAAAAAAATGCGCTGTTATTCAAAGATAACATACTAAAATTTCAAGAAAATCTTGAGTGAGTTCAGCCTAGTCTAAACTGGTTCATCCTAGGCTGAACTGGTACATCCTCGGCTAAACGGGATCATCCTATGCTTAACTGGTTCATCGTAATACACTTCCGATGGACTAGTTTGGCATAAGAAAATGAAGTTTATCCTAAAGACTAGTTTGGCCGGTAACATAGAGATGCTTAAGTTCAGTTACGTTACGTAATAAGTGTTATACAATAAAACAACATAAAAACTCTGAACTTTTTTTTTCTTGCAGTCAATGGTTCTGTACCTCCAAGTGTTTTGTTAGTTCTTAACAATGAGCATCTTATTAAGGACGGTATTGCTCTCGAATTTCTCGTTGAGCTGTTTGTCACCTTCAAACAAGAGAAAGGAATTGCATATCTGGTTCAAGCTCTGAAGAAGGGTGGTATTGAAAGCAAGTAAGTATTGATTATGTTTTGTTATACATATCGGCATTTTCTCGATATTTATTTCAATTGATTTCATTTTCGGAATCAAATTGTATTCGTAAATGCTATAGCAAAAGATGGGTTGGGTGTCCAATTTTCTTTTTATAGATCACTTTGGCCAATAATCCTTCGAACAAACAAATTGTGAACCTGTTATTTGTTTCGTTCATTTCTGTGATAACATTTTGTTTAATTTTTAATAAATAATGAAAGAAGAGTGGGTAAAAAGGTAGAACCAGCCAACACTAATCAGATTGGTGACATTACCTTGAGTCGTTTATATGCATAAGTGTTCCGTTGATCATAGCTCAGAAAAAAATAGTAAATTTCTTACCATTATCAAAGTTGTGTACTAATTTTTCCGAACGTTTTATTTTATTTGGCACCATCCTTCTAGATATTAAGTTTTTCAAGTTATCACTATTGATTCCACATACATATAACATCATCTAAGTAGTTTTTTTTGAACAAAAAAAATTCCGTGGGCAAACAATGAGGATTGAGATTCACATTTGTAAAGAAATTGTTTAACAAAATGGTTTCAAAACTTATATTTTTTGCTGCCCCCTCGTAAGGTTTTGCAACGTGCTTCTCTTTTTAATTTTTGGTTCAAATTGTGTTTTTGTGGGGCATTCAATTATTTTAAAATTTGAAATCAATAACAAAAGTTGAAAGTGAAATGAAGCGTTGGCGATGGGCAAGCTTTTTACCAAGGCAGTGTTGCCGTATTATCGTATTAATACATGTAGTAGAAATGAAGTTTTTTTTTATAGGTACATTAAAATAACTTGTAAATAGTACACTGTCCAATTTTCAATAAACATTTTTATTCGATTTAACTCGATACGATAGTGTATGTTAAGTACTCGGTAACGAACGCAAAAATTATCGATAATTTTCAATACTTTTCGATTATAACTGACTTACATAGTAATGAAAAAATATCAAATGGTGCATGATGTAAATTTTCATTTGGTAACATACTGTGAAATAAATATCCGGCATTGTTAAATAAAACAAAACTATTTATTTTTTAAAATATATTTTGTTGCCTTCAAACGCTTAATACCGAATATTATTTAGGATACATAAATGTCGCGCCCCAAACAATCACAGTCGCCACCATGCAAAGTTGGTATTAAATTATGTTATATAATTACAATAATATTTGCAGCTTTCTGTACAGTGGCGGATTTACGTATAGGCTGAATAGGCCTAGGCCGCCGAGTTGTAAAGGGGTGCAAATTTTTTAAGTTGAAAAAGTTTGTGGTAAAGGAAGATTTTCAAAATATAAGTTTTATCTTAAGTTTTGCAATAAAAGGCGTCAAATTCGTAAATCCGCCCCTGCTTCTGTAGATAGCTTGGGTCTTAGAAGTAATGGATATATGTACATATATACCAACAAGGCAACGATCCCCATGTATTTTTTTTTTATCCACCGTCTTTTTTTGGATTTTGAGGAACTTACTGTTATCTATGTGACAAATTAAAATTTTTTTGTTTCCGTTTTGATTTTATTATTATTGAACTACATATGTAATAAATAAACTGCATACTTACATTCTTGTTGATATTGATATGCTTGGTTTTATTTAAAAGTGAAATTTGAAGGGTGTATTTAAATAAGAAAATATTTATTCAATTACCTTTTTTTGTAACATATTTTCGGAGAGTTTCAGGTTGAAATTAATACTAACTCATTAATTTTATTAATTAACTGTCCAAGAAAAAAATTATGAATTTGTTTACTTCTACAAATAAAGTTGTTTTATTTGTGTTCAAATTAAATTCAAACAGTTGACATTTATTATCCAATATTACTCAATAATGAATGTCGTGCCACAAACCATCACACAGCCACCACCATGCAAATATGGTGTTAAATTTTTTGTTTAAAGTGCTGGAACATTTAGTTTTTGTCGATGTCCAGACACCTTTATAGGAGTATATTACAACAATACTTGCAGCCTTTCGTATAGTGACGGATTTACGTATATGCTGAGTAGGCTGGTGCCTAGGACTTATAAGGGATTGCAAGATTTTTAACTTGAAAGTGTACGGCAAAGTAATTTTTTTCCTATTTTTCGGGGCAAAAAAGTAAACTATCTCTATTCTGATGAAAAACGTACATCAGGTATGAAGCCTAAAGTGCCAAAATAGTTAATCCTGCTTTTGTAGATAGTTTGGGCCTTGAAAGCAATGGATATACATATATTATACCAGCGGTACTAAAGTGCCTATTCTATTAATTAAAGTACATACTTAATAACAAAATATTTAAGCAGTTACCATTTTTTTTTTTGTAAAATATTTTCGGAGAGTTTCAGGTTGAAATTAATAATAACTCATTAATTTTATTAATTAACTGTCCAAGAAAAAAATATGAATTTGTTTACTTCTGCAAATAAATTTGTTTCATTTGCGTTCAAATTAAATTTAAACAATTTATTTTTACAAATAAAGTTGTTTTATTTGTGTTCAAATTAAATTCAAACAGTTGACACACATCAATATGTACATTCATCTTAATATGTATTTCAATTTTTAGATTAATGGACTTTTTCCCACCAAATAAACGTACTGAAGAATATTTAAAACAAGTTTTTCTTGAAAAAGATTTAACTGAAATTATAAAACTACATAAAGCCCAAGCTAGCCAAGAAGCTAAGCGTGAATTACAACAAACTTTACTGGACGATATTAATGACGAAAAGCAACACACTGAAATTACCAGCGACATAAAAGAATTTGCGCTAAAATCAAACATTCCCGATCATGAAGTCATCTCTATCGTAAGTCTAAATTTTTATTTAAAACAAAATATTTTGAACAATTGTATTTTACAAATTAAATTAATGCATTTTTAGATATGGTCAACTGTTATGTCACTCGGTGAATGGAACAAGAAAGAGGAACTTGTCACTGATCAGGCAGTGAGACATTTAAGAGGTTATTGCCCGTTATTACAGGCATTTGCATCAACTGATCGTTCAGAATTAGCCTTGATTATAAAGGTACAAGAATTCTGCTATGAAAATATGAACTTTATGAAAGCTTTTCAAAAAATTGTACTACTATTTTACAAAAGTAAGTATTCATACTACTAAAATATTTTTTAACGATGGATTAACTTGCAATAATATTTTTGTAGCTGAAATTATATCAGAAGAAACAATTTTAAGATGGTATAAAGATGCACACTCCAGTAAAGGCAAAATGCATTTCCTTGAACAAATGAAAAAGTTTGTCGAATGGCTACAATCTGCTGAAGAAGGTATGAATAATTCAAACATAAAATTACTATATACATACAAATATCTAATTTGCAATTTTTTTCTGAATAAACTAGATTTATATATCAATTTTATTTTAACAAAATTGCCATATAAATATAGTTTTTGCTTGCCTATTCATCCTAAAAAGCTATGGATTTATAAGGCCAATGAATACTATGACATTCTGTTAAAAAAAAATTTCATTCTTTGATAAAATATCGCTTTCATTGTACAAAAATGCAAAAGCAATAAATGGATTGTGTATCCATTTAATTAAAACTTTTATAAATTCATTTGACCAATAACACTACAAAAATGCGAGCTAAATGTTGGAGGAATATAGACTGATATCAACTTGGGGTGATTTTTGGTCGCTGAGTACACGTCAGCATCAATTTTCTGAAAAAATTTAGATGCGGCACAAGCAACTGAGAATTTTTTTAAACAAAAAATTTTACTAGAACTCCCTATAAGAGGGTAAGCAGTGGTGCTGGAGGCGTAGTGTAAATGACTGCATCAGACTTGAAATAAATAGCCGTAGAAGAACGTTTGTAACTTTGTGAAAATGAGGTTATCTCGAAACCATGACGTGGAAAATCTAACACGGCCCCAAAGTATCCTATTATGACATCTGGTTCAGAGATACCTTATTAAATTGTACTAAAATTTTTGTCAGCCATGCCACGCCCATCATCGATTTTAACAACAGAGAGCTACCTCATATTAATGTTTGAATTTAAGTGTTACATCTCAACATTTTCAAAATTATTAAAGCAGTTTATTAGGCAAATTTTGGATCGGATCTTCGATTGTTTAAAAGTTCCACACCCATATTTCTAATGCCACAAATTTTTGGTTCAGTAAATTACTATATTTGTGACCTTCATTTGCATACCAAATTTCATCACAATGTCTTATATGTTCAGTACTAAAATTTGACTCGATTTGGCTCCAATGACAACATAACATCCACAATTCCAAAACGGTTACAAATAATAGCTTACAGTCTTCAGTAATATTTCAAATTCAGATCAGTACGAGTATATAACATCTGTGCTGAAAAATTATATAATTAACATAACCAGACTTGCATATAATTTTTAATAATAAATCAAAGATACTTTTACAGCTTTGATTTTAACTTAGTTGAATGCAATATTAATTAAAGCGATTGGGTGTCCATTCATCTTTTCAGTTATAGATTTTGTGGCCAATAATTGTTTTTACAACCGAATTTATTATTATTAGCACATTATATCAAAACGTTTTTACTAAATAAAAAAAAATATTGTTTCAGAATCCGAATCGGAAGACGAACAGAAGCCACAACTAATTGAAGAATAACCAACCTGGATTAATTGAATTATTCCAGTAAACTCACATATTTGAACAAAAACAAGCCTCTCCAATGGACATTGTAATCAAGATTAATTAAAAAAAAATTAATGTTTTAAACATACATGCAACATAAGTAAATCATACAATTATATAAACATACATTAATATAAATAAAAGAATATAATATATTCATCAAATGAAAAATAAATTCAAAAACTACAACAAAATTAAGAATTTATCAACAAAAATTATTTACACCAACGAAAAATTTATTTGATTGCCAAATGATTTCCAAAAACTGAAATTGCAACAACAAAATATTGTACAACACCAACATATACATACGTTAAAATACTGCTATATGATGATAATTATTTAATCGAAAAATACCGAGAAAAAAGCAAAGAAAAAAAATACACCATACTATTGTAACTGCAAAATGATTTGAAATCATTAAGTTTTATTAACATATAACTTAAACGATATTGTAAAAAAATTGTCAACCAGTAAAGGTTTTTAGCGGAAACAAAAAGTATTCAAACGGACACAAAAAATATACGAAATAAATAAACAATAAAACCTTTTTCTTATTTTGGGGGCGGGCTGTAATTTTATCCCTTAGCAATCGCGATAAAATAGAGAAAAAAATTAAATTGGTATCATATTTTTGAAACCAGCTGGCACAGATATTAAATTTTTATAACAATTTAACATTTAAAGATAAAAATATATAAATTTTGAACGTGCTGACGCTCATAAATACTAAAATAATAGTTTGCATTGATAATAACCAGGAGCCTGTTAATAATAAAGTACAAAGTAATGTAAGTCTGTGTGAAACCTAGGTAAAAATTAAATTTGTAATGAATCAATATATGTGTACTATAGGGGGCGTTCAAGCGTTACGTAACCAAGTGAAAAAAAAGTCACAATTGTGTTGCACTAAGTACCGGAAAGTCGCTAAAGTACCTTTGTTATTGTTTTAATCGCGCTTGCGGCAACAATAATACAAAAAATTTCTAACTCGCAATACATGCGTATGTTGTTTATTTTATTTATTCATATAACACTCCGCTAAAGAAGTTTCACATCAAAATCAATGTTACATAACGCGTTGTTCGACCCCCTCCCGCCCCTGTAACTCATCGTAACGTTTTACAAGACCCCCCAATTGCGTTACGTAAAACTTGAACACCCATATACCCAACGAAACAAACCTTACTTCTTTTTGGGCCGTTGTATTTTCAACCATAGTCTTTTTACTACCTACTTAAAAAGTATAAACATTTCCGTTTGAATTTTGTATGTAGGTACATATATAGAGTTCGGGAGTTAAAGGACATAAAATTTAAAAAAAAAACAACTCAAAACGCTATACCTTAGCCCCTATGACAGTTACAGTTTTGAAATTAGGTACTTTGATCGCTAGTCTCCTAAGCACTTACCAAAAGTAAAACTTTAAAGGACAGCAAGAAAGCGCTATAACAAAACGTGACGAAACGATTTGCTTCCAGTTTTACATTGAACTGACTGAATGGTCTAGTTCCTGTAATTCTCTAGAGAGCGCCCCTTCTTCAGGTTGAATTTGATTACTTATTCATAGATTCGTACAGAGCGGTAGCCAATGAAAGCGAAGGTGCCGCATGTAATCGCGTAGAAAGTTAAATCTAATATTTTTTCAGTACGCGTACCTTTTGTTGCAATATAGAGATTTAAAAATGTTCTGCCCTCCACTGTTATTATCAGACTTCAAATTTAAGTTCTGACGTACCGCTCCGAAGAGTGATTTAACTACATGGTACATTTAATAAGGTAGAGCTATCTTGTCATACTGAAGTTATGCAACCGTGAAAAGTTTTACCTTCGCTGTCAAGAGATATAAAATAAAAGAAGACAAGACATCTAACAATACGCTTTTAGCTATGATTTAATCATAGATTTAACCATGGACTAACTAGTAATAGCCTAAGAGCCCGCTGGAGAAAAGTCGAGTGTATAAGATAACAGGAAAAGATATACGGTAAAGATAGCAATTCATTTTGGTAAAACTAACCAGACAGAGTTGCCTTACGAAACCCATTCCCGATGCCCGAAAATGACTGAATTTTGCTCAATTTTGTTGTTTTAATCAAATCTGTAGTACATTACATCTCGAAATGTATGCCTTAATATAATAATTATATGGGGTTGCATTGTCGAAGCCCATCCCGAAAATAGGCTGCCACTGGTTTTTTGGGTTATTTTTTATCAATACATATATATTAAGGTTTGAAATGTGTGCTAAGCGATAGAGCTCGAAGAGCCAAAAAATAAAATATACATTTTTTTCTATATTTGCATGTTGTTCTAGGGAAAACCGAAAGATTGGTGTACAGAATTTGTCGTACCCGCAAATTTCCTTTTGTTCTATTCGTTAGCTGATATTATTACTTTGAATTTGCGTTTGTTGTGGCGGGTTGACGCAGTAATTGCTTTGACATTCCCTTGCTCATAGAAATTCTAGTTTTCATGTGTAAGCGCAAAATAAATTCACAAAAGAGAATAGACAAGAATTTCTTCCACCGAACTTCCTCGTGTAAACGTTGACTTATAGTGTTTTGAATACTTAGGAGGCAACCAATGAAATTTGGCGGAACTTGAGCTATTCTGGAAATTTTGAGGAGGACTATAACGATAATTGACTATTTCCAGGAATACATTTCATGTACATCTCAAACAGTTATGAAAATTTAAAGAAGACAACGAAATCTACCAAAAATATAGCTCTCTAGGGCATTCATGCGAGCACTTTAATAATCTGGCAACACCGGATCAGAGTCTGGCAAGCTTGTGGATTTGTTAGTGAACGGTTTTGGGAGAAACACATCTGTTTGTTCGATATTAAAAAAAATGATTCAAATTTAAAAAAAAAATTAGTTTTAAAATCGCGTTAGCTAAGCGTATTACAACACATAGCCTCCGAATTGAGTATAGTAGCACCACAGAGATAACACTATGGCAACAACAAACTCTAACTGTGACATAAAATTGGAAGTCTGCGTCGATTCTATTGCATCTGCACTGGCCGCTGTTGATGGAGGCGCCGCACGAATTGAACTTTGTTCGGCACTAGAGGAAGGCGGCCTAACACCCACTGTAGGTACATTACAGGTGCTCAAAAATTTAGCCATCAACATTCCCATATACTGCATGCTACGACCGCGACGTGGCAACGACTTTGTCTACACCGAACATGAACTGGACGCTTTGTTGGTCGATATGGAACTGTTGCGCACTCACGGTGCTGATGGCTTTGTCTTCGGTGCTTTGACAAAACAGCGTACTGTTGATGTGGAAAAATGTCAACGGGTAGTGCAGAGAGCCAATGGTCTGCCAGTCACATTTCATCGTGCATTTGACATTACAAGTCCTATGTGCATGCACGAAACTGTCGAATCCATCAAGGATATCGGTTTTCAGCGCATACTAAGCAGTGGATTTAAACGAACTGCATCAGAAGGCAATGAAAATTTGGCAATACTCATAGCAAAGCATCACAACGACATTATAATTATGCCAGGTGCTGGTATCACAGTGGGCAATTTGGATGAGATTTTAACCGTTACCAAAGGTATTGAATTTCATTCGTCCGCAAAAGCTGCTGCTGGGAATGTTGGGAATGTCGAAAGCAGTTCTAAGATGGAAACTGATGTGACTATGGGAAAGCAGGATGTGGATCCATATGCAGTAACAGATGTGAAGGTTGTACAGCAAATGGTGTGCATTGCAAATGGTGTTAATCGTGCTCTAAAAATAAAATAACATTCAATATTAGAACAAGATTTTGACATGTAATTTCACTAGAGCCATAAAGAAATTTTTAGTTTAAGTTTTTATTTTGAAGGGAAGTGTGCATTAACAAAAGATACCAACAATTTTATTAAAAAATCATGACAAACATTTTCTAATTTGTAAGATTTCAATGTAGCTGATTCTCCCATAGTAATGAACAAACCGATTTTGTTACATTAGAACCTCTCTCGTAGTAGACAGAATTAGTCAGATTGAGTCTAATTTATTTTAAAAATCTATGCACAAATTAAATTTTCGGACTAATTCTGACAAAATCCTGTAAATTAGAGTAATGCGTTATTGTAGGGGGACGCAATTATTATTTGAACTTAAAACTGAAGTTACAAACTGAGGTGTTTTGACCCGGAGACTTAAAATTTCATCGAATCTCCAGGCTCCCGAAATGAATGAAAAATCCCCGGGAATCAGAAAATCAGGTAGATAATATACCTAACTTTGGACAGAGTTCTAATTCTGTTGTCAATGCATAGGTTTCTATACTTATTGTTATTACATTAAGTTACTTATAGAATAAATTTCATAACTAAGCCAAATGAGCATTAGCTACTATGGATATCACAAATGAGTGAAATGACTCATGTTGTGTCCAAGATCTTGAGTATTCCAATTAGCAATGTGTTTGTGGGGCGAAATTTTTCAATTATAAGATTGGTTTGGACGGCTGATAAAGAAATGCAGAATTAATGGTAGCATAGCAGCGCACTGCTACAATAAAAACAAATATAGTTTTAAATAGTAATGTTAAATATTTCTTTTTGTCGTATTTTTCGGTTATAGTTAATATTGAAGACGTGATGATGGACTTTAAAAAACTGAAGTACAAATTTTTGTTTAGTTTATTTAATGTAAACAAATATTGAAATAAATACTGGAAAATTAAACCAAACTGTTTGATTCGTATGTTTTTACACATTAATACGAACATACGCATCCGACACAACTAAAATATGACTGCAAATGGATATTCGGAAATGATCATATTGATTGAAATCGGTGAGCATAATTAAAATACATGGGGTTGACTTATTGAATGCTTTTGAATTTTAAGTAACTTACATGTTCATGTCGAAAAAGTACACTTCAAGTCTCTCTTCAGTACAATTCCACAAAACCTAAATGCCATCACTGAATAAAATAAGTTCACAACACTGTACAACGTCATGAATGAAGTTCTGAAGAGAATCGTACCAAGAATAATTCAAATATTTAATTTCTAAAATTAAAAAAAAACTCGGAACCTATTGTTCAAATAGCTCTTCATAAGCTCCAACACGTGTTTGTGAAAACCAAAGTATTATTTTTTACAGCAAAGTCCCCTGATCTAAAAAATCAACTTTTAAAAATCATTTCTGGGTAAATTTTTGAAATATCTACTGATGATTTTATGTCTTTTTCGGAAAAGTTGACCCAGCATTATATATTATTATTCCGTTTGGACTAAGGGATTTTATCGAAGTTACCTTTAAATGAATGGTAATTATCTACAGCTTTTTTTTGTACATTTTGTCCTTATCCGATATGTATTGTAGAAAATATAAACGAATTTTTAGTAAACTTTGGTTTTGTTTTTTACGAAATCTAATCAAAAATTCAGTTTAGAAAATGTCAGGTGACCACCAGATTGTTTCTTTCAGTGTAAAATTTGTACTGTTGCAATGATTTTAAGCCAAACTTGAGAAGAATCTGTTGCTAGATAAGAAAATTATAGATAGACTTTAAGGTGAAATTGTCTTTAACATTTCATGTTTTTAAATGTATCTTATCATACAATTAAACTGGTACGGGCCTTAAAAAATAAATTAATTTTTTCCAAAGCTATGTCGAAAATTGTGGTTTGAAAGCAGATGGATTCTAAATTCGTTATTGTGCACCTTAAACGTAATATCATTTTCCTCCACTTATTTCACAGAAAAAATGTAGCACATTCCCAGTCGACATGTAACATTACGTAAATTTTTCAGACATCCTTCACATGAAATCTTACAAAGATTCAGTTACATTTCAGAAATCTTTCATTTTCATTTCAGAAAGCTTTCTGCACTGAGTAAATGTTCAACATTTGGTTCCATTTAAAACGTTTCTGTACATTTTTCATTATGTCATCGAACTGTTTTTTTTTTTTGTTCTGCGTCACTTACGCTGTTATTTTATTGTGACTATGTTTTCTGCTTAATTTTCACACATTACTTGCGTTGATACTTAATATGCAGTTATTTTTTGTAACGTCTCTTATACTCCTATCATGAATAAACAATCCCCCGAAATTTTTCCCAATTACTTATTTTGCAATAGTAGATTTTATGGGAATGCTAAAAAAATTTCTTGGAAAATGATACATCGGCAATAATTTTCGAGGGAAGAAGTAGATAATTCCCAAAAGATCTATTTTTTTGGTGCAAATCACAAAAGGAATTTTATTTATTATATATCTCAGAGTATAAAACGTTCAGCTTCAGAAAATTTAAACCGATTCTACTCATTTGTTTGAACGAATGTTTTACTTTTTCTTGGCACAGGTAGCTTTACTGCCAAATACGTTGCAAATAACGTTCTTCCGAATTTCTTCCTTTGATATGTATGTACTATATTCAGGGCCGTAGCGAGCATGGGGCAGGCGGGGCGGTGCCCCAGGGCCCCGACGGGACCACTTTTTTGGTTCTGAAAGAAACTTACCTCGGTAAAGACTTTGCGGTCTTGCTAGCTCTTTCCCGTTCTGTGTTGCGCGAACGGGAAAAAGGTAGCGTGGCTCCATGCCCCCTTCCGCTGATGGGCCGAGTTTTATCCCAGTGTAGGTCAGTGTTCGTAGATTGAAGTAGAATTCTGTATATAATTCTATAGAAATTCTACTACAATCTACGAACACTGGTGTAGGTGTACTTTAAAATTTGAAAAGATTTCCGTGTGTGGGGCCCCAAATTTACTTGTTGCCCCAGGGCCCCCGAGGCTCTAGCTACGGCCCTGACTATATGTCACTTTCAAATGCTCTACAATAACTTGTTTCTAGGTTTCATTAATCTGACCCCCATAAGATTGAAAGCCCTGTCTCCGAAAAGCAAAATTTTACAGAAAATAGGGAAAACAAATTTCTTCACGTACAAAACTGGGAGTTAAGGTCAATATAAATTTTAATATAACTCATAACACTCGACTTAGGACTTTTTAATGTCATAACGCTATAAAAAGCACTTAATCAGGGCAATAATAGCCTTAAAAAAAAACTTGGCAAGGTCCTATATGTGTGAGCATCATGTGAGTAAGGAGCGAACGCAAGGAAATAAAACACATATTTTTTTTGAATTTTTGTTTTTTCACATGGGCCACAAAAAATTGAAAATTATTATTTTGGTTTCATAATTTTAATTTTTCTAACGTTTTCAATACTGATTTATTATATATATGAATATTTTTTAAGTAGTTTATATATGTATTTTATAATAATGTTTGAATTGTTTTATTGCGAAAAAAAATGGTTTTATTGCTAAAAGCAACTTATAAATTTAGGAAAATTATAGTAAAAATTATGTTTTACAAAACTTTTTTCTTTTGTTTTTCTTTGATAAGAATTAAAATAAAGGATTACAGGCAAAGTAAAATTTTAAATTTAACGAAATGCTAGTGCAAACAACATTTTAAAAGTAGTTGACGTTGGCATGGCATACATGCAATTGCGGTATATATATATTTCCAACATTTTTATTTTTTATTTTTTATGATTAATATAATGAGTATCCACCACCATAATGACAATTTTGTTGTAACCACACAACACTAGATCTTAACACTCTGTAGTTGGTATATTTTTAGCGAAGAATTTGTGCAGATTTTTTGAGCTTTTTTATAATGAATTCAACAAACAAACAATTTAATGTGCAATTCAAATAAACACCCGACCATTACATTTGAAACAGAAAATTTGTATTAAAATTTTTGTGATTAAAACGTAACAATGCTGTGTAATCAAGTGTTATATCTGTAGAACACATTTGTTTTTCAACCGCAAATTTTTACTAATTTAAAATGTTGTCTTCTTCGGCTTTTTATATTGCACTATGCATTTCTTTACTTTACTATGTTGTAATCCATCTGAACACTATTGCTTAAAACAAATGGCTAAAAAATTCTTAACGAATAGGCAACAATATTAGTAAAATATGGGAAAAATACAATTGTATTTGTTAAAATTTCTACAAAAAAAATATATATAATATGTGTTAAATATCAACAATCATTAAAAAACACAAACAGTAATAATTACAGCTGAAAGAAAACCAAAAGCAAAGTAATCGAAGGAAACCCGTTATTTTCAATAGGTAGAGGCCACAAAAGCGAGAACGAACAAAAAAATTTGTACAGGAATGTATATATTTATATATGATTGATTTTAAATTTAACTATTAATGTTATAACTACTTTCTGCCTCTGTGAACTTGTTGCCAAACAAAAACACCTGTATAATTCTATGAAACAACATGTTATTAAATTCCTCTAACATTTGGTAAGTTATTCTTTTCTTTCTTCTATCATTATCTATGACAGTGTTTCGATAATGTGAAATCTTGACTATAACGGTTGGTTTTGCATTATACCTCTGATATTTAATAAGTTTTATATATTTATACTTTTTTAAGTGTTTTAAGAAGTATGTATGTGTTTATAAAATATATTTAATCGGTGAATTTACGGTTAACGTTGCGTCCGAACAATGCGTTACGGATTTCTGGCACTAGTTGTTGTGAAATCAACTTCAACCTGGATTCCAGAGTGTTGGGAACCTGAAAAAGATTTAAGCGGGTTATTATGTACTCTCATAGTATGTGTGTACTCAGGGAAATTTAAGCGAAAAATAATGAACACTATGTTTGTTAAAGTTACATGAACGAAGTTTCTGCCAGAAACAAAAACAACAATCATGTTGAACTGAAACAATAAATTTAGTTGAATAATAATAACATGAAATGGTTAATTTTTTGTAAATTTAACGCGATTTCTTTTCTGAGTGTAAGTTTATAATAGCTACCGAAACACGCCCATTCAATGCAATCAATTCGACTCCACCACAGGTATCTTCTGGCAAATAATTGTTAGTATCTATAGTAATTCTAACATTTTGTCCAATATTTTCTTTGTATTGCTCAATGGAAGCTGGTAGTACTTCTTCTATAAGGGCAGCATCACCACGGCGGATACGTAAGATCACCTCTGGTTCCATGGTTTGATACAAAGCTTGTACAATAAGTTTTTTCAAGACTTGATTGTATTCAGCTGGATTTTTAGTAACTTCACCAAGACGACGACGAGCTTCTTCGAGCACAGTACGTACATGATCTTCCCTGACTTTGAGAACCTTTTTTTGAGAAAATTACGTTCATATAAGGTTTCGGTAACTTGTTTCAAAAAATTATTATTCATATTACCTTCAAACGTGCTTGATTAAGCATATTCGATGATTGAATTTTCTTTTGGAGCTCAACTTGTTTCTCCTTTTTTTCGTAATATTCCATGATTTTAAGACGTTGTTGTTGAACAAGACGTCCCTTCTCAATATTGAATTCTTCTTCGGCTTTAGCATCGATTTCTTCAGCTTTTTCATTGGCCTCTTGCTCAATGAAAGCCATCATATGCTTAATCTGCGGAAAAAATTAGAAGTTATTAAACAGCTATGATTTGCTGAATTATTAAAGCAACAATGACGGTACACAAATTAATTTCTGAGCGTCTTAAATAGCTAAGCCTTATACATAGTTACTGATTGTATCGCATTTTCTCCTATCATAGCGCATAGCTAGCGATTTGATCATAACTGACGCTGTAGGCAAAAAATATTCTTTCATCAATTTCTCTGGAATTATTGGATTTAAAAAAAATTGTTCGAGGTTTATTTATTTATGTGTTACTTTAACATATTTTCGATGTTCTTCAAAACCATTCGATAGATTAAGATTTTCATAGAATTTTTACTTCGATAATTTTCTCCTGTTATCGACTTAATGGATGTTTTAGATTTTAATTATTTTTTTATTTATTTTAATTGTTTTACTTTTACCTTCTTATGCGATGTTGCTCGAAACTGTTCTTCATTGTTTTTTGGTTCAACGTTTTCGACTTTTTTTACGTTTCTCGATGCTTTCGACTTTTCGAATTTCATCGAAATGCTCAATACTTTTCGACCTTCCGGTTGTTTTTTGCTACTGTTCGACTTTAATTGATTTTTTCCGATACTATTCGAGATTTTCGGATTTTTTGATGCTGTTCCACCTTTGTTGCCTTTATCCGATATTTTTCGATACTATTTCCTGACTTATACGATGCTATTAGATACTATGTTACTAAACTACTTTTCTGTTACCCTTTGACTTTTTTTGATACTATTGGATTCAACATTCGATACTTTAAGTCTTCTATCGACTTCTGCGATCTTTACCGACATTATTCGATCATTTTTTTCATTCAATTTTTGTTATGAATTATGTTTTCCTTATGCCTTACGATCAAGTTCCACTTTTGTTGTGTTCCAATTGCAGACTGTTTTTTTATAATACCTATTGACCGACAAGTAACCAAATGCTCCATATACCACCTTGTATCACTTTTTTATCCTAAGCTATTAATTTTCAGTAAAGATCGCACTGAGCACAAAGTTCTTAGAATTGGTCAAAATATATTATATTACCCACAAAAATATTTTTTTTTTATTTTAACGACGTCAGTCTAAGAGAAGGTAATTAAAAAAAGTAATTTCAATTGTTAAAAAATATTAAATTAATGTTTGATCTTATAAAATAGACCTACATTTTTTTTAATAGTAATAACTCATTGAAACTTAGGAGAAACTCCAATAGAAAACGTCTGAGGTGAAATTTTTTTATGTATCCGGAAAAAAGTTACAAACGTTTGAAAATATGGTTTTGCAAGAAAGGTTCACCAATTGCAATGGCTCCACTTCAATCTATATTTGTCCAAAAAAATAAATTTGTGGTTTAGAAATACCATCTAATAGAACCACAATTAAACAACTTTCTGCCCTATCGGACTTTTTGTTTTTGGCCTGGGGCGTTTGGCAAATTATTTGATATACATTAAAGCGTTTTTTTAAATTTTTTGCTCTAAAATTTCTTAATAGTTTTTTAGTATACAGTGCACTCGCGATACCGTGAACTCTGCATTATGTGAACACCACTGAAGCGCTATAATGTGAACTGTAAGAAAGGCCAATGTGCTTATGTTGGCAATGCAGAAATTCGCTTAGATTCCACTTTTTTTCTAATTCAGGGAATCGCCTACTTAGATAAACGTGCATGTTTGGATACAAATTACGTATGAATGCATTTTCTTGACGTATATATTATAGCAATTATTTCTCACGCATTGAAAGAATTACATTCTTTTGCGTAAAAATGTGTTCGAAAAAATCAAACATCTTGAAATTGAGATATTTAAAAAAAACCATCTTTAAATATTGAACTTGAATTTCTTAATGACTCGTAGCGAGGAGGCCTTCTGAGGAGTTATTAAAAATATATATCAAACAAAATTAAACCTATTTGCCAGCAACAAAAACGTGGTACTGATTGAACCACGAATGCCCTTCAGGATGCTGAACATTACACTTACTGAATAATAATTGAGAAATATTAGAGTTGGCGTCTGAGGTATATTGAAGAAAAGCTATTTTCAAATTGTAATACAAAAATCAATTTTAACCAATCGAACCACGTACGCTACGAGTATTACATGAAATTTTAAGGCAAAAAAATACATCAGAAACTCTTGGCATACGTGCAGAGTGGAGTCTAAGAGCCAATTCCCATACTTACATGTGTAAAAATTCGAACCATCAGCCTGGGACACACAACCAAACTGGGGAATACGGGACGGACGGTCACTGTATGTATCAAAGTTTGTAAAGAGTTTTTAGTGAAAAACCATCGGCATATGAAAAGGGGGACCTTACACGAACAACGGCTCGGTTGTTTCGAAGTGAATACTTTGAAAAAAGTTTACATTTCTTCAAGGGGTCGTAGGTCCCGCCTTACACGCATGCCGATGATTTTCCGATAAAAATCTCTCAATAAGCATTGATGTATATAGCATACATTAGACTGGGTCGAATATTGGATTCAGCCCGACGGGTTCTGAAAAGTAAGAGGGACTCTGTTTTCTGCATAATATTGTTTTTTTCGATCAGAGAAAAGTTCATGGAGCGTTTTGGTTCTACCGAAGATCATCTTCACATTTTTTCTTCACAAAATGCATATTCAGATCCGCTTTCGGATTTTATTGGGAAGTTTACATATGTTTCAAACCACTATAAAACGTGCAGGTGCGAAAACATCGCGAGTCGCAAAATTCTATTTAGGGTCAGTTTTGTATGCACAAAAGGTAAGGTTAGAGAAGCAAACATGCTAGAAGCCTTAAGTAGCACTAATGCCGTTTTAATGCCACATATTTGATTCTAAAAATCTGGTAAAGCAGTTTGTCAAAAGAATTTAAAAAGCTTTTGTTACGGTAAAAGCTATATCCAGTTAGTCCCGTTGAAATAATTAAGCAGCGAATCGATTTCATTTTAAGCTAATTTGCAAAAGTTGTTTAATAAAGCTTTCCTTGACCCTGACCCTGGATCTGGCAAGGGTCGTACAGTTACGGGAAAAATGCTCAACGATTGATTTCTCGTTTACATTCAGACAATTGCGTCAGAAAGTTTAGAATGGAATACCTAATTTTCCAGCATGCTTGTCGATAGTCCAGTGCAAGTCGCGGTGATTCTTGTGATGCCCCTGTTTTTTATTTGTTATAGGATGGTCATTTCCTTCTGGATGTTTTACAGGTGTTAAGGGTCTTTTTATGGCTCTATGCTCCATGAGGTGATAAAGGACACAAGAAGACTGAGCGGAGTGCACACGCTCCGAAGCTCCGACTTCGTCAAAAGAGGATTCCTCTGCCTTGCTAATTCATCACACTCAATGTTACTGTGGCCTGGAAAGCATATGAGAGTTATGTCAAGCTGACGCACCAGCATAAAAAGTTCTTTTCTACATTGCTGTACTAATTTACATTTTATAGTCTCCGAGTTCAGAGCCTTAACGGCGACGGTTTGGTTTGGAAAACGTTAACAGAATGAGGTAAATTGAAAATAGATTTGTGGGTCTTTTGAATTTTAGCTCATTCAGTGATTTTTACCTTTAGAAAGTCTGCCCTTCGCAGCAAAATCTTGAGTAGTTACGAATGTGTTCACTTTAATTTGTTTAGGACTATTTTGAAGATAGAAATGTTAAACGAATTTCACATGTGGTAAGCCCTAATCCCGACAAGGCAATAGTTGCCAGAAAGGCTGCCCTACGTAGCACACCGCACAAGAAAGCCTCATCTGAATGGAACTAATGAAATGTAGCATAATTAATTTTCGATCTAAGATAAACATATCTTCCTTCCCTTCCTCAATTAAGACATCTGTAATATGCACACGTGCATGGCTGATTTTTATTCCACCTCACAACTTTCATCACATGATTTTTGAATTGAAATATATTTGGCAACAGGGGAAGCTTGGGCTTGTTTCATAAAAAAAATAACGTTCAACGAGTTCGTTTTGAATCCATTCAAAAAGGAATTTTTTTTATTTGCCAGTCAGGTCCTTACAGACCCCATTCTGAATCAGTCACTTTTTTATATAATTGTTTTTTCCTAGCACAATGAATAAAAAAAAAGTTTATACATATTCTTGGGTATAGACGAGAGCGAGATAGATATAACTTATATTTTTTGACAGCTAAGCAACTCCCGTTCTCATCAACGGTGTAACCTTCTACGGTCACATGACTGTTTTTTCACATGATGTACAGATATCATAATTCATTAATTTGTACATGGAATAATGCTAAATTCATAATGAAAAACTAATGAATTTGCAACATACTTTGTTATAATTTCTGCACCCAATTCACATGACAGCAAATCCCATGACTTCAATCGAGTTGACGAAGCCATCTTGGCAACGAAAGTTAACCCACATTTTTTTAACTTTACAATTTCATTTTGTTAATTCACTTTTTATCAATTTTACCTGTTTTTGTACATCTGCGTCGCTTAAAGCCATTTTGATCAATATTTATCCTTTCCACACTACGCACAGGTCAAAATTTTCAGATATGCCGTATGAATTTGTGTTCTCACGGTTCCTGCAAATTAAAATTTAAAGTTTTGCTGTTATTAATTCGTTCCTCTGCTACGACTATCAATGTAATATCAATTTTTCATCTCCTTAAATAAAATACTTAAAAAAAACTAAATGAAAGTAGGAAAAATTGACTTGCAGGAATATGTAGATGTGTGTGCCTACTCCAACTTAAGTTCCCGTCGTGCAAAATATTTTTGCTGGCTAGTTGAAAAACTTTTTTCGATCATATGATTAGGAAATTTTTATGTTCGAAAATAATCTGATTGCACTAACATGGTGGCAGTGATGCAACCCACCGCCTCTTCTCTATTATTTGAACTTCTCTAGACGTCAAAGTCAGCTGTTCATGCAGAGCAATATGCAAATTTATTACTACATCATTTCTGTGATGTGTAACAAGATAATTTTATCTTGTTTTTGTTAAAGAAATACTTTTAAAAATTTCATAAAAATCATCACATCACCAAAACTATAGATTGAATTTGAAAGATCTTTTACCAATATTATGGCTCATTAAATTATATTTCATACGACACTCATAATGTAACTGTGAATTGAAACTGAAGGTTATATTTAGAAAACTAAGCTCGTTCGACATTTTTTTTTGTATAAATTTTTTTGCTTACAGCAATTTTTATCCCTAACAAAAGTGACACTTGGAGCTTAGGTAAATCTGTTCTATTATTTCTGTGCAATCATCCGCATTCATTTTATTCATTTTGCTGTCAAAAAATCCTGTCGAAAAATCGTTGGAGTAAAGCTTAGTAAACACAATTGCGGCGGACGCCGAACGACGGAAAGTTCAGCTACCATTTCGTTTTCACAAACGTAAGTAAGAAAATTTACACAAGCTGTTTCGAAATAAAACACTGACCGTCGCCTGCCGACTGTGAAACGAGAACTAAATCTAAATCAACGAGTACCCGTCGGTAGGTTTTTAATTGTTATCGTTTTTTCAACACTTGATGCAGAATAACAGAAAATCATATGCAAAGAGCCGCACCATCAACGCATGTTTTTTCAACGCGCGTATTAACGCTAAACATATTCGAAAACGCGTGTGTATATAGCCTTATCCTTACTGTGTGAAAACTGTACGCATACTCAAGTCGATTGAATGTTCGAATGAAAAGTCGTAGAGTAGAGGCGAGCGTACGACTACGTAGTACTGACATTAGTTTGAAAAAGCTGAACGTCTGTGGGCGCTATTACAATACTATTAGTTTCCAAGATATATATTATTGTTTGTATTCTTTGTGGTGACGAAGATGCGGAAAACAAAAAGGTGATCTACTTGCGCGTTTCAGTATACTTCTGCATCAAATGAAACCTCAGAAAAATAGCTCTGTTGCGTATTTTGCTGTAACGTGTTTTTTTAAAAAAAATCATGTTTTCTGTTTAGATTTTGACTTCAGAGACGTTGTTAACATAATTCGTTCAATAGAATACGGATGGGTTACCGGACGTTGGAACGCATGTTGGTTATATTAACGTTGGTGTTATTTCTTTTCTAGAGGTCATACACCGATGTAGCCATGTTGTGCATCATGAGGGATCATGCGACTGCGCTGATTAAGTTGATCATGGAAGGAGATTGATAGAAGCTTTGATTGGATGTTAAGCTGACGAAAAGATTTTTTAGCTAGAGGCTGCTTAACAAATATTAAATATGTAGCAACTAGCTGTGAAACTGTGGTTTTCGACTGGCTAATGGCACTTTGGCACAATTATTGAGGTTGAATTATCATGTTAAATCTAAATTAAGCTCAAGTAGCTTTATCGCTATCAAGAATAAACAAAACAAGCTGATTTTGACAATTAAAGTAGTTCCAAAAATGCAATGGTCGCTGCTACCATGATTGTTCTGTGGATGAAACATTGAGGTTTTTGAAAACTGACTTTAGTGCCTTACCGTTATGTCGAACTTTTTTCACAGCTAGATGTCACTTATTTTCGAATTCGAATTTATAATTCGAAATGTAAAACTTAATTCGAAGAATATATTAAAAATATCAATACGAAATAACACTTTTTACTACCATTAAGAATTTTTTTATGCTATTTATAAATAAATTAAAAATGTCGTCGAGTGGTGCGAAAGTTTTACACTTGCTTGACTTACAACATCACAATGACAGTGTGTTGTATGTAAACAAATTTCGATATCGAAAGCGAATTGTCGAAGATCCAAATACATGCACATATACAAGCTCACGACGGACATTTCATTTTTGTGTTTGTATTCGTGTACTCTGTGCTTATGAGCCACAAAAATTTTGCGGAAGAGTTTTTTATGTTAAAATTTAGCAATTTTAGTGTTTTAATTACACAAATTTCGTGAATTTTGTGTTTAATACACAAAACGCTACATCTTTAAGGTGAAACTTAGCAATTCAAGTGCAAAATTAGTGCATTGAAAACCAAGTGAATTTTCCTTGGTGAAATTTCATTGAACTGAGAAAACAAAGGCATAGGCAAAAAACGAGAAGTCAGCGACGACGACGGACGGATCGAAGATCACACGACGAAAAGTGGAAACAGCAATCAAAAAGGAAAACAGGCAAGCAGTTACCAATTTGGACAAGCGTTTCGTTGCTTCTACCGCAGCAGTAGAAATTATATTCTACTAGTAGTAGCTCCATACAGTGGACATCATCAGCAGCGGTAACAAACAAAAAAAAAGTCAAAGTGTTTGGATATTTGTTGACCGCGAATAAAAAGCGTGCGAAACTGCGACTTGGTCAAAATATTTGTGTTGCATCTATAAAATCGGGCAGGCTAAAAAACCTTCCAAATAGCTATCGTGTGTGATATTACAATTTTTTTCTAATTTGACGTGCATACAATAAATATTTTAAATTTGCAAAAAGAAAAAAAGTCTACGTTTGTGCGTGCGTGTGTGCATTCCCCGCATTTGTTTGGCCAAAACAAAGCCCAACTCTGTAAGGACATTTTCACACAGCCTTTGTATCAGCAGTACCAGCAGCGGCATCTACGGTAGTGATTGAAAAACTCAACTACAACGGAGACGACAACGAGCGCCTTCTCGTGTAACCCTCGTTATTTTGGAATGTTAAATGCGGTGTTCGCAACAACTACAGCAGTGAATGGTCGTTGTCGATTAAGCAGAAAAAGCAAATTAGGTGAGATCTATTATTTTCTGGCAGGATTATAGTTGTCGAAGTGAGATTATTCTTATTTGCCTTAAGACAGTTATCGATGTGAGAATATCCTACAATGCATAAACGCATTTGTTTATTGTTTACTTTTGACGACCAATCTAAAAAAAAAAAACAATTTTAAATAATGATAAATCTGAGCAAAGAAACGCGGTAAAATATCTAATGTCGTTAGAAACTATAAGGTTGCATGTCTTTGACCCATTGAAGTCTGTTTGCAATTCGTAAACTCTAGGCATACAATTATCTGTAACTTGATACATTTTAGGCATCACATATATTTGCGTAAATTGTAGGTTTTTATTAAAATTTAAATCCATTTATCATGAAAACTTGTCATCTGAGTTACTCCGTTTAGGAGGCTTAGAGGAAATGCAACATTTTGAAGGCAGCAGGTAACCCTTGATTTCCCCATTTCCCCCCAAAATGATATTATTCGAATGTATTTCGAAGGGCGAATGTATCTTCTCATTAATTATTTTGAATTCATTAAATTAACTCACATATTTATCTAATTATATTCAAAGTACTATACATATTTTGTTAACTATATTACATGTAAATCCAAATAAGCGTGAAAAATATGGATTTTCTTTGTTACTTTTGATCTAAAAATTAATACATTTATGTATTATATAATTGCTTCATTACATCAAAAACAAATGGCATAAGTATACGTTGTACCTATGGTTGCGGATTAGGTGCATATGAGAACAATTGACATTTTTGTGGATTTGAGATAGAAACATTTTTGTCCCTCCGTCGGTCACACGTACCGATACCCATAGGACGGTCGGATATGGTCTGGCTGACCCCTATACAATTTATTTCTTAGGCTGTGTATTCTTCGAAATAAAACTAAAAGCTAGCGAAAAAAACGCCATTTTTTTACATTCGGCACACTTTTTTCAATATTTTTTTATAAACAGCAGTTCAGTTGAACACATGTGAAAGCCAGAGAAAAAATCCGTACATATAGACATACATGATATTTAATTATGTTTGACCATCCGACCGTTCGAGGTAGTAAAAGATATACATCCGTTTAATTATTCTTTTAATTATAATTATTTCTTAGTGATATATTGCTAATAAATATCTCATTTGGAAATACATTTTAAATACAATCGAAATGAAAAAAAAAATTCACTTACTAGGACCAATCACCTATGTCTACTTTAAAGTATCGTCCCTCCAACCCTAAGATAGCATCCAGCTAACAGTTGTATTGACATAATTAATAGCTGAGTTGGTTAAAAAATGCATAAAAAACTCATTTAACCAACATTCAATAAAAAATAAAAGTAGCAAAATATCTTGTTTAATCCCGAAATGAAATTTTGATACTTACTTAACTTTTTATCCTTATTTTGAAAAATTATGTGTTTAAATTCCTACACAATACTTAGTTGCTTGACATGAAATTGAAAGATTTTTTTACTTTTCAAATAGTTAGTGCGAAAAAATCGAAAATGTTTACATGCCTTTTATCTATATACCTTACCTAAACCTTTGTTTAATATAATAAAAGAAGGCCGATAACTACAATTTATATACCTTACCTGCAATGGGTTACTATTAAAATAAGCTTGATATGCCTAAACATATTTAATGAATCTACTGAATAAATAAAATAAAATAAAAGATAAAAATGCACAAGTAACTTCTGAACAGTGCTGCCGAACTGTGGGAAATTTCCCAATTCGCGGGGATCTCTAGACTGAACACATTTGTGGGGAAATGGCGGGAACTTACAATTATCCCAATTACCTTGGTATGTGTGTAGCATAAATGATGATCTTGGATAACTAAACTAAAAATAAAAATAGAATAAGAAGAAGAAGGCCTTTGGTATGTCTAATTTTGGATATATAGTTTTTAGTTCGAAAAAAATGCACAGCATTGCATAATATTAGTAATCTGAAACATTCTTAGTTACGATTGCCAAGTTCAATGGCTTGATACAAAGGTTGCTTGATCTGCTTTTTTTAAAAAAAAAAACTCAACTTTGTACCCGTTGAACAAAATATCGGTCAAAATGTGTATTTCAGTTTTCGACGTCTTGTTGAATAATGTCTGGTAGTGTTAACATATTTCATATTTTAAATTAATTAGCATTCCAATTCGAATGAGCAAGGAAATAATTTTAATGGTACTTTCAGGGTTGCCAAGTTGAAAACATGGATTTAACGGCATTCCCAAAATAAAATGAATTTTCCTTAAAATAGCAAAAAGTAAAATTTCGTTTTGGGAAAATTTGATGACTATTTTTTGTCGCCAATATTACAATAACTAAATTAAAAATTTTTTTTTCGGCAAATAAAACCTTGTTTTTTATAAAAATTTATTTTTTTTTTAAATTGACATAGTCATGGAAATAAGAATTACAAAAAATTTTAGAGCTGTCCTGTCAAAATCTATCAAATCAAACTAATTAATCTAGAAATGATACCTAAATATCTAGTAAGCGAACGGAACTTGTAAATTATCCACTCTGTAGGGGCGCATCACTAAAAATTGTAGGTGGTTTGCCCCATATTTTGCGAGCAACTTGGTACAAACATATTGTTTTTGCTGCGTTTCAGGTGTCACGCCGCGTTGGCTAATCCCGTTCATATTTCGTGAGTTCCTTAGAATAGACCATATACATCCTACTACCAAATTTAACAACTCATGCGATCAAAGGAGATATAGTATTTTAAGTGTTTTTGGTGCATGGAAAGTGCCACGCTTTTATTTTTTATCAAAATAAAATGTAGACTATGTTACTCAGGGATAGTGTATCTTTCTTTTAATATAAGAATTTTTAAAATCGGAGTAGTAGTTCTAGATATAAAAAATAACTAAAAAAAATTACTTCTTGAAACATATAATAGTATAGATTAACTGTGTACCCATAAATATTGCGGACAGCTTATTGCTTATTACATACCTATGTATACAGCATTGGCCAAAACTTAAGCACCCACTTAGTATTTTTTCTTTTTCAAATCCTAAACTTTTTGTGAAAACGTTGAATGCATTTTGCACTTGTAATTTTTTTTGGTTTTTGGACTAAAAGTACTGAAAATAAAAGCTCAACAAAGAACATAATCAAAAATATTTAAAATAAGTACTTACAATTAGTTGCAAAGCCTTTACTCTGAACGACACTCGCACATATCGAAGGCACAGAGCATACTTAATTATTAATGATATCCTGCGATAACCCTTTTTTCAAGTCTTGAAACAGATCTGCCGTGGTTTTGCAATTTTCCCTGTTGATTTTGAACGTTGAGGTGGCGTGAAATATGGCTCGTGTACAGACCAAAAGGAGATAGATTGAATCCTTAGTAATGCAAAGCATGCATCGATGTTCGATTATCCAATTTTAACATCCTTACAGAAAGCAAAAACAACGAGAAGCCTTTACAACCAATCAGAAAAAGAAAAAAATTATTTTTGAGAAGGCGAATCCTTTTCGGACGTCAGATGAGCTGATTCCTCTCTAAGAGCGTTATATAATATATGAACAGCCCTTTACTGTAATAATTGGGAACATTTTAGCTTCAACTTGTTGTTCATAAAACTTTACAATCAAACCTAAATGAACTTGTTTAATGGTGTGACACAAACTTGATGGCCCTAAATCTCAAAAAGTGCAAACCAATGACTTTTATAAGAAGGAAAAAAATTGATACTTCATATTCCATAAACGGTGTAAAATTAGAAAAGGTTGAACATTTTCTTGATTTCGGCGTCACTATGCATAAAAAACTTCGCTTCAAAATTCATATGAGTTTGATGGCGAACAAAGCAATAGGTATCCTTGGATTTATAAAACGATGGTCTAAAGAATTTGATGACCCCCACACGACTAAGCTGCTTTTCACTTCACTTGTTCGTCCAATATTCGAATATGCGTCAGTGGTGTGAAACTCACAATATAATATATACATTGATATGCTCGAGTCGGTGCAGAAAAAATTTCTATTGTTTTCACTTCGGGGGCTGCCTTGGAATTCACACTTAAATTTGCCTTCATATGAAAGCCGCTTTAAACTAATACGGTTACCAACTCTGCGAAGTCGAAGAATTGTGTTGAATGTTACTTTCTTAAATAAACTGTTTTCTGGCTCAATGAACTCTGAGTTATTGCAAGGCATGATTAACTTTAATAAGCCAGGAAGGGATTTGAGACACTTTCGATCCTTAAGACTTGATATACATATGTAATACTAACTACGCTCTTTTTTGTTCATTCCGGTGATTATAATACCCTTTGTTATCTTATTACATCCATGGACTCTTACAATGTTATAAAGCAAACTATAATTATGTTTCTTAATTCTTAAAAATGTTTATTTTCCTTTGTTTCTGCTGTACAGCCTCTGGGCTTAGTAAAACTTTTATTTTATTTTATTTCTGATCGGATATTGCTCAACCCATCATTTTGGTTAAAGAAATAGTGCAGTCCCGCTCACCGATCCGTACGATAGACGGATGTGCTTCACACGTACGGTTTCGCATAATGAACGCTCAGCAGTCCTGGCTGTTCGTAGTCGGTCACCAATCCGTATGACAGACGGATGCGCCTCTCGTGCGGTCAGCACGATCGCTAAAAAAAAATATAAAACGCAAAGGCGTTCTGCTGCTTTTACTGCTACATTTTCGAAAATCCAAGCTGACTAACAGCTTTTCTTAAACTATGTAAAATAAAGCTTACAATTTGTCGCGTCCTTGCAGAAATCTGTCAATCTTGCAAACTTGGTCTGAAGAGATCATGAGGCGTTCTTTTTGTAAAGGCTTTTGCCTTTTTTCTCAGCAAATTGTGTCATTGCATTTTACAATTTGAACCAGTTACTGGCTTTCACGTATGGACGCCCCTTGAAAAAAATTATATGCAAAATATTTTAGCATTTCCTCAATTTTAGAATATTTTTAGTCGAGTTTAAGTCGTTAATCGGAGTAATTTTTCATAATAACTTTCAGTGATTTGCACGTTAATATCATACTAAACGACATAAGTTATAGATGTTTGTGACTAAATGGCGTTTAAGAACAAACCGCAGTTAAGTTAACATTGTTTTATTTCAATTTGAAATTGTAACGCCAGAACAAAAAAAAAATCAGCAACAGCAGATAATAATTTCAAGAAATTTAAAGAATTTTATTTTCAAAATCTTAAAACTTACTGACGTTATGGGCGAAGGTACCTTTCGCTCTGTAGATTCTAGTATATGTAAATGTTGTCCAAGTAAGGACTGTCCCAGAAAAAACTTACGTTTTGTATTTTTTGTAATATGCTCTACCTGATAATTTTATAGGTCTAAAAAGACACAATTTTTGCTCTATATAAATGACGTTTATTATGATCTATAACACTTGAAGATATCACTTTTAACGACTAAGATGTTTAGCAAGCAACAAAAAGTCCGCGAACTGATTTTGTTCACATACCTCCAAAATCCAGAATTAAAATATTCAGCCATACCAATAATAGTTGGTGCATCACAAAAAACTGTCGTTACGGTTATTTCTAATTACCTGTTTCACGAAAAAAAGGTTCAGGCAGAAAACCAGAATGTTCTAACCCAAAGGTAGCGACGAAGGTGAAGCGCCTTTTTAAGCAAAATCCCAACACCTCAGTGCGAGATATGGCGACTAGAGCAGGTATATTAAAATTTACTGTACAAAGGATAAAGGAGAAAAGTAAGCTATGGACATATAGAGTTCAAAAAGTACCGGACCGTTCAGATGCGAGCCCGAAAATTGTATGGAAGGTTCCTGACTAAATTTGTTTGCTGTGTTATGGACGACGAAACTTACGTCAAAGCAGATTTTAAGCAGCTACCTGGGCACGAATATTATACATCACCGAAAAAGGGGCATGTGTGTAGTAAATTCAAAGAAAACAAATTTCGAAATTTCCGAAGCAATATACGGTTTGTCAGGCCATATACACCTGTGGTCAAAGAAGCAGATGTTTTGTTACGCAAGGCACAATCAATTCCAAAGTTTATAAAGACGAGTGCCTTGCAAAACGTCTGCTACCATTTATTCGTGCACATGAGGGTACCGTAATGTTCTGGCCAGATTTAGCAACCTCTCATTACTCTAAAGCTACGATGGAATGTTATGCAAGTAAATCCGCCCAACTACCCAGAGCTTCGCCCAATTGAAAGATATTGGGTTCTTATGAAAAGAGATTTTCGAAAGAGTGGTAAAACTGCAAAGAATTAACAAGACTTCAGACATAAGTGGAAAAGATCGTACCGTACTGTCGATGAAACAACTGTGCACAATTTAATGAAGGGCCTTACAAAAAAAGTAAAAAATTTTTATAGAAAAAAAAAGTTCTTAATTAGTTTTTAGTTATCTATATTCTGCACACTAGCCATTATTAATAAAAAACGAAAAAAAGCCCAAAAAAATCACTGGGTATTTTTTTCTAACTAAAAAGCAAAACGTAAGTTTTTTCTGGGACAGTCCTTAAATAAAGCTATCGAATTCTTCTACGCTGGAATCGCCTGTCATAAAGCTCTTGTCGCCCCTGTTTGGGCGAGTGGACATGCTGTTTTGATCTGACTGCAGGGAGTTTTTCTCTCATGTCTTGCGAAGTTTTCCGGATAATCGCTGAAAGTTCATTGAATGTCGTAGGGGTATTAATTTAATATCAAATTTTGAATAAGAACACGATGCATAAGTTCAGCGTTGAGTTTTGGGGATGCTTTTTCATTTTAGCAACTATAAAATCTGCGGTCGTTAATAAAGGCGGGCACGACGCCAGCTAGCTGGTTATCTGTACTAGATATTGGGCTCCCGTTTTTGTTTTGACTGGCGGATTTTGTCAAAGGACTTTTTCTGCACTAGATATTTTTTTATTAAATAACTACACATTTATTATAACTAGTTTTTTTTCACACTCACAATATAATAAAGTTTCTCAGAAATGACATATGTTGAGAGTGCTTTTCAGAGTCAATCTTAACTCGTCATGGTTAGAGGTACATAGTTTGATTTTAATATTATTTGGCCACCAAAAAAATTATACTTTTAGTATCATAGTAACATAAATTTTTTAAACCGTGGCAACGTTTTCGCAAGTGCACATAAAAGTAGGATCTATTGAAATTACGCTTTATTGCGTGTCATCCATTACTTCTCTTGGATTACTTTATAAAGCATTATCCTGTTTCCCACCGTAATATTTAAGTTTCTTGAAAAAGTAATCAGAGTAAAAATTGTGAATCAAACCTATCAAAATTTAACTAAGTACATGTTTCAGTGTCGCCAACGTGTTTTATATATAAAAATTCGAAAAAAGCAAGTTCTTACACAAATAGATTTTAGATACTACCTTACGTTAGCTTCTTTTACTTTGCGATCTTTAGACTTTTTATTGTGTTACTTATGTTAGTGGCCTTGAAGCTAGTAAATAACAATAGGGCCTATTTTTAACGCCTACTTTAATGTGTCCATCACTTAATATTGATGAGGAGCACCAGCGGTAAATGTATCGTAAATACACATGAGTGAGTGGTGTGTATATATGTATTTAAGTGGCGGGAGCAATTATGCTTATTCTTTCATTCATATGTAGCATAAACGTACATTTGCTGTTTCCTTAGCAATTCTTAAGTTCTTAAATGATTAATTTAGGTTTACTCAACAATCCAATGGACATACTATAGTACCTGTGCTACCTTTTATTGACCGCCGTCTTTGCGTTTGGTCTTATGTGCACTTGTTTGAGTGAGGAAGAGTGTGTATATTTATGTGCGAAACATCTTCTTTTGTGTGCCTCAGTGTGCAAGTCAGCAGGTAGTCACCCTTAATTAAATCACAGTTAATGTAAAGAATAATTTTTCGACAGTTTATTTTATATACAATTTCGTTGTTCATACCTTATTTTCTCACTTTACGAACTCACTGCATTCTTTATACGTTTATCTATTATTTGGGCAAAATATCGCAGTAGAAGAATGCAGCAGAAGAGATTTTAATGTTGAATAGAATATTTTTAAGGTGTTCGGGAACCACGCCGATTTCTTGTCCAGCTCGCCATTCCAACAAAAAAAAAAAAAGATGTCGACTTTTAGGAGACCTTCACATCACCGAGTTCCGTGTGGAGTTTTTGCTGTTGAATGTAACTTTTTTTGGTTGTTCAGAGTCGGCAATTCCACGTCCAACCAAAAGAGCCAGTATTTTTAAGAAGACCATCACGTCGTATAAACGGATAGTAATTTATGTCAGACAAAAATTGTAGATGTGATATTTTTCTACAAAATTTTCTAACGAGCACGATCACTAGCGAATGAATACAATTCTGGGTCGCATTTTAAAACTTTGATTTTCTTTTTTTAAAAAGCTAACATTTTCGGGAGGATATCCTTCTGACACGTGATATATTAGCTTCGGAAAGGGAAACGGAAGAGTGAAATGAGGTTACGCTCTTAGCAACGTGTTTTTTATGAAAGTTTTTTATTTTAATTGCTCTGGCTCTGGTGTTATGCCCAGCTGAAAAGCTCAATGTAATGCCAATTTGGTAATAGCTCGAAAAAAAAACTCCAGTAAATTAAGGAGAGGAGAAAGAAATAATTGGGAAGGAAGAAAAATCAGGGGACCTCTGTAAGCGCAATACACCAAGTACACCATCACTACGCCAGAACATATTTACACTGTCGTAAATACATATAATATGTAATCTCTGAGAATATAATTTTAACAGAACTTTTTGAGCGGTGTTTCCTTACAGTGTACCTTTTGTTTACATAGAAATATTATTGAATCAGCATGTGAAAGTTGAAATGTTGCTTCATAAAGTAAAATAATGCCATTATAATATCACGGCCATTTGACATTGAACTTGAATGGAAAAGCGAAGGACACCTCGAAAAACTTTTCTGGTCAAATGGTTCTTACTTCTTACTTTTATTTAAGTAAAATCGAAGTACATATATTCAGTTTACATCAATTTTTTTTTTACGTAAATTGAAACTCTGTTTTGATAATTGGGCTTTAGGTCCAAAATAATTACAAAGAATGCTCTTATAATTTTTTGTAATTTATTTTAATTCGTCCAATATTTCGACGTCCATCTTCAGGGACTCTAAAAAATAGTATATAACTTATAGACGTAATTTCTTAACACCATATAAAAAACTTACATATTTTAACAAATTAACAAAACTGCATAAAAACAAAACATTTTAATCAAAATAATTTTTATGCAGTTTTGTTAATTTGTTAAAATATGTAAGTTTTTTATGTGGTGTTTGTTAAGAAATTACGTCTATAAGTTATATACTATTTTTTAGAGTCCCTAAAGATGACATCCAATGAACGTCGAAATATTGGACAAATTAAAATAAATTACAAAAAAATATAAAAGATCATTCTTTTTAATTATTTTGGACCTAAAGCCCAATTATCAAAACAGATTTATCAATATAAAGGTCACTAAATCCAACTTATTATGTAAATTGAAACTTAAAAAACTTAGAAAATAATTTTTGAGGGCCTCTAAATCTGTGCCAACAAATATGAATTTAAGTAAGGTTGAGTGAGTTAAGGCAAATTTTCCATAAATTCTGAGCGCAATTTCAATATACATAAGAAAATTACATTAAAACTTAAATGAAATTCCGTGCAAAAATATCGGAAAAATTACCTTAACTTAACCTTAATTCTATTTTTCTTAATTCGACTTAAGTTTTTATTGCTTGGGTGCCAGAAAAATATGTGTTGCCAATCGATTTCGGCAAAATTTAGTTGAATCAAATTTGTTTTTTTACATAAATTGAAATGTTGAAACCTAAAATTCTCGATAAATTTGAAGAGCTGAGTTATTGTTGCATAGAAATCGACACTAACAAACTAGTACTAACAGCGACATCTCTGTCGTGGTTACCGAGACGAACCGCTTAAACACGTAAAGGAGGTCCTTCATTACAAATTTGCATATTATCTCAAAATGTTAGAATTTAATTATTAATCGACTTCAAAAATGCATTTAAGTGCATGATTTTATAAACATTAAAGTCGAAGCAGAGCGTCTAAAAGGTTCCTGAAGTATGTAATTAGTTCTAGTTATGTTGGTTAAGATAAATGAATTCAAAATGTCTTGTTAAATATTTGGGCACATATGAGTGCAGATAATACATACAAGCGAGTGACGGTAGCAATAATGCAATGTATTTGAATTTCGAAAGTAGACAGCAAAATGCATTGAGTGTTTGTTGTATAGAACATGTGCGGCATGTGCGCTTGGAGTAGCAGGTGTGCTTATCGGAATAGATGACGATCGCTCGCTAAACTTTTGCAGTATTGTGTTTTAATATTGCTCGTTATGTTGGTTTTTGTCCTTTATTTTAACACTGAGGACATCATTTATGTGGTTACAGGAAAATCAAGTACAGTAGTAACTCATTTCTTTCACTTGCGAAGACTTGCGAAAATAAAATTTTTGGATGTTAGATAAATATTAAAATCTAAACTAATCAGTACATTTCGATAGTCCCTATGCATAACCCGCTTAGTGAACCACATATTTTTTTACACTCAGTAGCTTTTGTAAGTACTACAAAGCAAAATAGTATATTGAAATTATATCTAGAAAATGTAATACATTCGAATTATATTAAATAAAGTACAATTGTGGAGGCTCTCACAAAAATTTTACATTTCATTTCAATTTAATAAAAACAAAAAAAACAATACAAACTAATTTTGCATAAAAGCGGATGGCAACCCTAAAAACTTGTTCAAGCCTTGTAAGCTCTAATAATTCAATTTGTTTTAAATAAATTTTATTTAAACTGAATTGCTAAAAATCAGGTAGCAACCCTTAAAACCCAACCTAGTTATGCTTTCAGATTTCCCATATTCTGCGGTGTCTTGTTGTTCAGGCATTGTGGGCGTGATCTGTATATTAAAATCTCGACGATATGCACTCTGCGTCCAAACAATTGACTGTTACTTTTTAAAATCAAATTCGGTAATTTGAGTTTGTTGTTCTCATGTGTAACGTCCCATATTAAATTTCACCCAATACTTGTTTGCAAAGTTCACTATTTAATTTCTGTGTACTCATAAAATATCTAGACGAATTGGTTTCTTTGGCAGCAAGTGCATGAAAAATGCCAATATCGGGGTTTTTGCCACATTTCATCCCATGTATCTCTTAAACCAAACGTGATAGACAAAAATTAATACAAGCAATTTAAGATTTTTTTTTTGTAAAATAAGTGCTTTGGAGGAAAAAAAAACGTAAAAATATTTACATATATAAGTTTGATTTAAGTTTTTCAATTTAAAATTGTATTTCATCAAACTAACAGTATTTAGCACACACCGATATTGATGTAAAGTTACTTTGTCAAAGCTTTAGTTGATTGCAGTCGGTCTTGGCAAAAAAGAAATATTAAGATATCTTCTCATAAACATTTAGCTGACAATGAGCTTGGTTTTATTCTTACTGCATTCAATTTAATAGAATTTTCTTTGCTTATTGCGCTTCTTGTATCTTTATCTTTATGATTACATTTCCTGACTTTTAGATTCCTTTCAATACTATTCAATCAAAGCTTAAGTAAATAGCTTTGCTCACATCTACCATAATTAACAACTAATGTTATCTTTATGAATAATCATAAAAATAAGTTCTGAATGTGTGTTGAAAATTGGGAAAATTCACCTAAAATCATAATCTACGCATAATTATGCAAATATACTGACTTAAATTTTTAAAACAAATTCTTTACGTCAGATACGAGAGCGCGTATCTAGATAATATTTCTCACACTGTGTTCAATCCCCTTTGTTTAACTGATATAATACATATTTTGATGCTTAATCTGTAATTACAAATTTTTTGATTATGCAGCACAATTTTAGGCATATTACAGACAATAAGAAATATGAAAAGAACAAAAGTGGGCTTAATTTGTAATCTTCATGCTACTACCTACACCTGATTATATAACAGTGTTACCATATTAGAAATATTCTTATCTATTTTTCAATGCTCAGATGCATATTTTTCACTGAAACTATAATGCATATTATGAAAAAGTATACTTATTTGTGAAATTTATAATAATATTCTCTATAATTTTTAGGTTATGGCAAATTTAAACTTTCAGCAGCCCCCAAGAAGCATAGCAAATGCATCTTTAACGGGCAGAACTACAGGAGGATTCGGTGGTAGCTCGTTATCCGGCCATGTAACACCTACGTCAGGCATGTTTCCAACTGGTATGTTTACAAAACTTTTGATTTCTGCATCTTAAATGATTTTTTTTAACAGAAAACTTTCTCGAGATTATTAAATTCACATACTTTCCCTATAAAAATTAATAACGATAATAGTACAAAAGAGAAAGTGAAAACGATTTCTCATAAAAATATGATAAGCTCGTGAACGAAAATTTTCTTAGAACTACGACGATATCAAGACTTAATTATTTAATGTTCAGGATTCGAAGTAATAGTTATTAATAATCAAAATTAAGAAACAAAATACCAAAAACCGTTTTTAAAAGTAACACGCTGACACATAAAAAATGTATCTCAAGTGTAGTTTTGGAGATTAGACAAATTAATTTAGACCGATTGTAGCATCAATGCGTTGAATGTTTTATATTATTGTATATGTTTGCGTTCTTTAAGTTAACATTAGACATCTAAAGTTGTCGACATGTCGTCTGTTTACCCCAAATGTATACAAAATGTAAACAGTTGTCAAACAAAACATTAAATTATAAAAAGAAGTTAAATATTAATAAAAATAAAATTATTCATATTGTTTGTATTGTTTCGGCAATCTTAAATTTGAAGGACGCTCAAACTTTTTTAAATCTTGTCTAAGGTAACCAAACTTTTAAATAATTCTTGTCTGTATACGTGTTGTAGTTGCCCAGTTGGAAAGGAAATGATCCCTGGTGTAGTCTTCAAACAAACCAAAAGGAGCAATGGATTGCTATTTTTTTCGACAGGGCGGACTAACTGTTATTTTCGATAAAAAATTATATCTATGTAAAAAATTATGTATCAAAAATAATTGTTTTGCAGTGGTTTTTATATGGAAAGTTACGAAATGAAAATACCGCCCACATTAGTACAACGCCAAAAGGCTGTGATAAGCTTATTTAGATTTTATTAGACCACTCCTTCGGTGTAATTTTAACTTAAGTTTTTGATTAAAAGCTTCATAGAGAAAGTTTACTGTTTTATAAAAATATTTACAATATCCTAAATATTAATTCTGGACTAATTTTTATCTAAACACTCACTAACACACACACATAAAGCTGTGCATTTACCACCTATAGGCGGAGCGAATTACGGTCAAACGCAACAGCCTCAACTATCGCCAAATCGTAATGCCCAACTGTCCGTTGGTGGTCCTGCGTTATCTGGAGGCGGCCGATCGAATATTTTCGGACAACGACAGTTTGTGGAACGACGTGCGATGCAAGGACTGGGTAGTGGTCCTATGGTAAATATTGAATCCTCAATTTTACATTTGTTTTCATTGAACTAATTTGAATTAACAAAACTTTATTTTGTAGTCGAACATGGGATCATTTATGCAATCTGCGCGCGGTGGCTATGGTACGGGTGGTGGAGTTGGTGGTCCTTTAAATAATTTCCATAATGTGTTTGGTGGTAGTGGTGATACGGCAACGCCAGCATTACTCGATCCTTCGGAATTTCCTTCGTTGACGAATGTTCGTGGCCAGAACGATCAATCACTGCCTCAGACGAATCCCCTCCAGCCACCGGGAAGCAAACCTTATGGTAATTTTTTTACCTCTTGTGAGTTTTTCAATGATTCCTTCTTATTATTCCACACACAAAATTAAACACAATCAAAAATCTACAGTTGAATAAACGTTCAATGTGTTTTTATTCGATTGTTATTCGTGTTTTAATTGTCAATTCATGTATTCGTATTCGTAGATTCGTATGGTGTAATGGATACTCACTGCTTTTTCATTGCGTACATTTGTTTTAACAAATTTTTTTTAAGTGTATTTGAATGCAATTGGCCGACATTTTCATCTTGTTAAATGAAGTCTTGGACGTGATTTCTGCTGTATGTTTGGTCTATAATTCAAATTTATAAGATACGTATAGCGTATATACAATATTTCAACCAATTGTGTTCTTCGAAATTGTTTCTTTTCTTACAATTTGTAATTTATTTGATAATGCAGCACTACTATTACTAGAGGATTTTAATGCAACAATAATATAATGTACCTTTACTCACAGTTTTAGAAATTGAGCAGATTTTTCAGTTTGGCGACCAACCAAAGCGTATTTATTAGCAAAACTTCAATTAAACGCTTTTTTTCTAAGATATGTATATCAAAGACCTCTCCAATTATGTATAAACTTTTTGTTTAAGAACAATATTATTTAGACACAGCAGACCAAAAGAGCCCTCGGCCCTAGCTTATCTTTTTTTACTAACATTCTGTAGTGTACATTTCTATTATGCAGAATGGCGGGACGTACATTTTAGTGCCGAAATTCAAACAATAATTAAGAAAACTTTTCAGGGCAAATTATGCTTAAAGCATTGCTAGTGATTTTCTAAAGGAGGTGCCGCAAATAAAAACATTTTTCACTTGGCAGCCGTAAGATTTGCATATGAACAATTTAAAACAAAAATATGTATGCAGTTTCCTTATCGCAATAAGAGCGTGTCAAACAAAACATAGATTTTTCAGTTACATTTTGAAAACTCAATGAGTTATACTGATGTTTTCGTGATATGGGCACAATTAATTAGATTTCGAGATCTCTGTGTATTTGACAGTCTGCAACAAAAAAATAAATTGATGGAATTGTTGTCTTATATTAAATTTTTACATTTCTTGTAAACTCGATATTAATTATATCTTTTGTGTCTTATCAAGCATATTTTTTGTAAATATTATGTTCAAATGAGTTTCGAGTGAAATATTTTTTTTTTTTTGGCGATGTAAAAGATTTCCTTTAATGATACAAAACTTGTATGTATTCAGTGAAGGATGCAATCGCTACCTCACTGGTCCCCATATGATACAGTGCAGGAACAGCTTTTAACAATAAAGTAAAATATACATATCAATTGTATAAAAGTGAGTGACATATTGTTAAAAAAAATACCAGGCATTTCATAAATTCACACTTTGAGAGATTTTTTCTTATTTATTCGTGTGTTATGGTTTTATTCTAAATTAAATTTTGCAAGCATACTTAAGGTCAATTTCATAATAATTTAATTGAAGGATTTAGAACCAGAGGGGTGCAAAAGCAGAATTTTAATTTTTACTATAAACTGGTGAAATTATAAATTAAGAATGCCATCAGCAGTTATCAATGACACTAGACCAATTTAATGTACAATTCTGCCATATCTGTGGAAAATATCTAACTAACTAGTACTACTGCTGCTAAAAAAAAAACTTTAACCTTATTTTACTGAGAAGTACTTTGGATGCACTTGCACCCCTCTGGTTTTAAGTTCGTCATTTCTTATCCGCTACTTTTCGAAAAAATTAAAAACTCGCCATAAAAATATTAATTTTCCGTAGCCTCTTGCAAGCGTGAAGTAAACCTGGACCGCAGGCAAAAAATTAAAAAAAAAGTTCGCTTCATTTTGAATAAAAAGCTTTTAATTTGTTTTATTAAAAACACGGGCACTCCGCCCCCTGCTCGCTTTAAAATAGGCGTTTTTTTTTCTTGTTTTACTCTTTCTTGAAGTGCAGCCGAAAAAAATCGGTATGAAATAAATTGGTTACTTTTGGCTCTGCATATCGTTTACCATGAACAGTCACAAATAGAAATTAAGATTTATTATATGGTGGCATTTTAGTCTGTAATACCTCACATGTAACAATTGAAAAGATAAATACTATCATATATCATATCATATATCTATGTGGCCTAACGACTTGAATTACGACTAAGTCCAGTTTACTTCTTTTCGAGAAATTTCGCTGAAAGTTTGAAATATATAGAAAATGGACGTAATGGTCATAAGTCCGGATTTGGGAATTCACTGATTTGTACCAAACATTCATATTCATTAATTTAAAATATTAAGGTGTAGCTAAACATTTGGTTTATTGGCATATTCCTAAGTAATCTCATGATTAACATATTATCGTTCATATATACATAACTGTATGGTACAAATCGTTATTTTAAATAAATAATCAATTTTTTTAATAGCAACATTCATTTTTGTTTGTAGTTACTTACTCCATTATTGTCACCATTTGTGTTTATTTTTTACCAATACCATAATGTCTTTAAAATATGTAGGACTAATGTCAGTTGTATTGCGTATCTTCTTTAATTTTAGTTGGCATGGTGAAACAGCCAACGTCTGAACAATCAGAATTCACTATGTCAAACGAAGACTTTCCTGCGTTACCGGGTACTCAAAATTCCGATGGTACAACGAATGCTGCGCTTTCGGAGAATAACTTGGATGGTACGGAGAAAACGATGAATTCTATTGTTAGTGGCAGTGGGTTAGGTGCAGTTGGGAGTGGCATAAATAGTGGCATTGACCATCAAAATGATAATTCCAGCAATGATAAACTCGTCAAAAGTGGGGTGCAAACGTCGCCTGATGGTTTGTTTTTAAATGAAGTTGTCTCGAGAATGATTTCATGTTTAACATTGGATATATTTTTAATACTTTAAAGGCAAAGTTACGAACATCCCAGCGAGTATGGTGAATAATCAATTTGGTATGGTGGGTCTTTTAACATTTATTCGAGCGGCTGAATCCGATCCAAATTTGGTAACGCTAGCAATGGGTACAGATCTTACTGGACTCGGATTAAATCTGAATTCACAAGAAAACTTGCATCCAACATTCGCCGGACCGTTTGCGGATCAACCCTGCCGGTAAGTAAAAAATTTGTTATTTTTTTTTCATTCTTGTTTTGAAAATCTTCGAGTTCGCTTCAAATTCGAAAACTTGCATCTTTAGAATAATTAGAACAAATTGCAAAAGTTAGTAACATACCAACTTATTTCACAAAAATTCACTACATTTGAGTCTAATTACGAAATCTACGTTATGTTGAAAGAGATTGTGTTTTTGAGCTCCTCTTATTTTGACATTTGAGAGCCCAATATCGATGAGTATGCGTGCTCAATTAGTAAATTATGATTTTTGCTTTCAAATTATTTGCAGCCTAAAAATTATGAAACTGCGCACAGACTGAAAATATACAAAGACATTGCAACCATTATAATGACTTTTTCTCAGTCGATTGACAGTTTCAAGATCTTAATTTAATTCTGACAACTTTGATTTACCGGAAAGATCAGACTTACCGGAAAGATTAGACCTCTTTCTCCTTCGTGAAATCACCAGAGGCAGATTTATGTATAGACTAGGTAGGCTGCAGCCTAGAGCGGGTAGGGCAGAAAATTAATCGATCGAACACAGAGGCCTTATGCTCCGTGAGGAGATGAAGAACACCAGATATAGAAATTTAGCAATCGACTGCCTTTATTTTTTTGGATTTTTCTCATCATTATAACATGGAATAGTTTTTCCCCTTACTTTCAGATGAGAATATGGATATTTACTATTTTCTAGGACATTTCGGTCAAGATAAATTACGGGTAGTAAAAATAAATTTGGAGAAACTATATTCTTTTCATGTAATTCAAAGCGGTAATAGTTAACGAAATCAAAGGTCTTTATAAAAACAATATTTTCTTTTCGAATATGTACTGAAGAACTAAATCATTTTTTGATGCAAGACGGTATAAAGCATCAGTACACTAACATACACACAACAACAAAACGGTTGTGTAGAAAGAAAGAATGAAACCATTGTAAAAGCAGCACGAACGAATAAATTTTTGCACTGAAGCGGTCAATACGGTTGTGTATGTGTTCAATCGTACTGGCACAATTACATATTGTAGCCATTTACATATACCAAAGGAGCAAAGGTGAAAATTTGTCAAGAAAGCATTGTTCTTGGCTTATGACAATAATTCGAGCGGAAATCGTGTATGAATTCCTAAAGCTAAAATAATTGTTGACATGAGATATATCAAGCTTCCCGTCCAATTATAAAGTATGAAACCAGGAAGCAGACAACCACACTGAAAATAATAATGAGTGCACATAACTAGAGGACTAGTGGATAGGAGCCAGAGATCACCTTCAGACATGTTATTTACGATATTGATCAAAGAAATTTTGTAAGTTGTCGATTAAGGAAGAGAACAGAATTCTTGTACCACATGAAAATGTTAGCTTACGAGAAGAAGTCGGCATCGTATGAAGAAGCAACAAAATCAGATAATAACGAGCAGCAGAGATTCCAAAGTTATAAGTGGATCTATAATGCATTTATAGTCTAAAGGAGCGATGGGCACGTAGTGGCCCTTTCCGCACTCATAGCCGGAACCGTTATTCGACGCACAATCAAGCAAAAAAACAATTCGCAGAATTTCAACACTATCAACCCACAGCGTTGACTTGAGTTCAAAGACTCTAAAGCGATCATCACGTTACTGAAACCAAAAGCTTACGAATCCTCTAAAGAAGTTAAATTTCAAGCCACTTCAATCAGATTTGTGCGTTTTCCTCAGCAAATATGAAAACAATAATCGATTGTTGCCATATATATTTATACATATTTATCTTTTCTTTATCAACTTTCCCAAACCTTTTTTTTTCTTTTCTTTATCAACTTTCCCAAACGTTTTTTTTTCTTTTCTTTATCAACTTTCCCAAACTTAGCGATTAATGTTGGACGCTTAGCATGTTTTTGTTTTAAAGTATTTACGTGAAAATTAAATATAGACTGTGAAGTAAGACAGAGCCATAACCTATTCTTAGTTCTCAGTATTCATAAATTTATATAAACAACTTCTGATAGTAAAGGGTGTTTTTTTTAGAGGTTTGTTTTTTGAATAGAGATAAAACTGGCATTTTATGGTCAAATCTGGCAACTCTAATGTCATTTATGTTCAGTTTGGTTTGCCATTTCATCATAAACAGGTTAACAAAAGAACAACGCTTGCAAATCGTGCAAATTTATTTCGAAAATAATGGTTCAGTTCGCGAAGTTTACCGCAAGCTCCGTCCATTTTATGGTCGACATAATCGTCCATCAGAGCAATTAATTCGGTTAACTCTATGTGATAATACGCATCCGCAGAGACGTCGAACAGTGCGCACCGAAGAAACAATTGCCGCTGTAGAGCAAAATGTTGAAGAGGACCCGAATGAATCGATTCGCCACCGTGCACAGCAATTGGAGCTTTGTCCATCAACTTTATGGAAGATTTTGCGCAAAGATCTTGGCTTGCGACCTTACAAGATCCAGCTTGTGCAAGAATTAAAGCCGCGAGACCATGCAATGCGTCGTGATTTTGGTGTATGGGCCGAAAATGAGATTGATCTCGATGCTGATTTTCATCGCAAAATTTTGTGAAGAGAATCCACATGAGACCCTTGAGACGCCATTACATCCACAAAAACTGACTGTTTGGTGTGCTCTATGGGCTGGTGGAGTCATTGGGCCATACTTCTTCCGAAATAATGCTGGAGAGTCAGTTACCGTTAATGGAGACCGGTATAGAGCCATGATAACCGACTATTTTGTTCCCGAATTGGATGGCATGAATGTGGATGAGTTATGGTTCCAAAAAGACGGCGCTACATGCCACACAGCGCACGTCACAATCGATTTATTGAAGGAAACGTTCGATGAGCGCATAATTTCGCGGAATGGACCTGTCAATTGGCCACCAAGATCGTGTGGATTATTGGAGTATTGGATTATTTTCTTTGGGGATATGTGAAGTCGCTCGTCTACGCCAACAAACCAGAAACGTTAGGGGACTTGGAAGCCAACTTTCGTGGCGTTATTGCCGACATACGGCCCCATATGCTCGAAAAAGTGGTTCAAAATTGGACCTGTAGAATTGGCTTTATTCGAGCCAGCCGCGGCGGCCTCATGCCCGAAATCATATTTAAACATTAATGGCATAAAATTATCCTTCCAATAAAGCCAAATTGATGGACATTAAAACGATTTTCTTGTGTTTTATTTCAATTCGAAACTCTATACCTCTAAAAAAAACACCCTTTATGTCGAAAAATTCCATGACACCACAGCTAGACAAAGCGGATCAATCAAAATATATAAATATCATATTATGTTGTAAGAAGTTAATTTTTTGTACTTAACTATTTTTTTCAATTCTATAGAGCACAAGACGTTGAATATAACGTGCCACCCGAATATTTGATAAATTTTGCGATAAGAGATAAACTCTCCTCCCCGATACTGAAAAAGCTGCAAGAAGATTTATTATTCTTCTTATTTTACACGAACATTGGAGATATCATGCAGTTAATGGCCGCAGCTGAATTGTAAGTGGGCATAGTAAAAAATTTTGTTTTTTTTTACGTAAAATATATTAATAATGGAAATGGTGTTTGTTTCCGCATTTTAGGCACAGTCGTGAATGGAGATATCACATAGAAGAAAAAATTTGGATTACTCGAATTCCTGGCATTAATCAATATGAAAAAAATGGTACAAAAGAGCGAGGAACTTTTTATTACTTCGATGCGCAGAGTTGGAAACGATTGTCCAAGGTTTTCCAAATCGATGCCGAGAAATTAGATAAATGTCCGAATCTAAGTGCGTTTATGAACATAAATGGACAGTCTGTATAATATTAATAAAACAATGAAAAAAATCTAAAAAATCTAAAAAAAAATCTTTTTTTGAAAATAAGGAGAAAGCACGAAAAATAAAAAACAAATATTTAAACAATTTTAGTTGCTCTTGTGTTATGGTTATGTTAGTTATTGTAATTGAATTTCGTATGTTACGAGCACAGAGTATTGACAAATTTTGTTGTTTGCCGATATGAAATCATATCAAAATGACCTAAGTATGAAAATTTCTGTTTTTTCACATAAGTTTTACAAATATTTATATCACAAAATTTAAGCGAGACTTTGAATTTTTATCAGTTTTATCAGTCAAAAATTCCTTACAAATTTTATGTGAAAAATTTCCGAAAACTTTAATTCGAAGTTTTGAAATTTTTTGAGTATTGTGTTTGTCTGCATGTGCAAATTGTCATGAAATTATGCACACACGCAATTTTCATGCATCATGGCTTTGAAGCAAGATCTATTGAAAATCGCCCAAAAACTAAAATTGAAAATTGTGTGAAAAAAGAAAAAAAATTATTCCACATGCAAGTTCTTATGCCATAGTAACGTGAATAAAAAGATATTAAAATGGCTAGTATGAATTTAAAATCGGTCCACATTATTCGAATTAAAGCAATTTTCTAAAACTTTTTTTTTAAAAAACCATATTTTTTCGAAAAAATATATTTAAACTAAGACTTTAGTCGTATTAAATAAAAGAATCAAATCACACTCATAAGATTTCAAATATTTCGGATACTGTCAGCATACACTTAGGACCAAATAACTTCCCTGCAGATAATTTAGAAACAGTTTCAAAAATTTACTAGTTCTACACCAGTCTGAAAGGAATCAGTGTAGTTCTGGCGAAGATCAAATTATAAATGATGCCATTGTCGGATATTTACATTTTTAACACCAGTCGATGTTATTGAACACCGATATATCGATGTTCAAAAGTGTACTTAACAGTATTAGAAATTAACTGATCAAGCATAAGGAGAGCCCGATGTAGAAAAGTCGTGTGTGTACGGTGACAGGATGGGAAGTAGAGGAAAGATAGTGATGCATTTTGGTGAAATTAATGATACAGGTTTGCCCTGTTAAAGCCCGTCCCGATGCTCGAACTTTAGCCAATTTTGTTGTTTTAATTAAAACTAATATTATGTACACCTCAAAGTGTACGCCAAATGATAGAACTCAATTAGGCCTAAGCATAATACATACATATACATATTTGAATCCTGTCCCAAACATGGGTTTCTATTGGGTTTTTGGGTAAATTTTCATTAATGAAGATTACAGCTTGAAATGTGTGGCAAATGATAGATCTCGAATATAATAGGATTGCCTTGTCGAATTCTGTCTTAAACATGGGCTGCCACCCATATAAGAAATGTGTTTTTGATCATACAGTTGATAAAGTCGTGCGTGTCGTGATCGTGTTCAGAAAATTTTTAACTGTGCGTGTTGCGTTCGTGTTTGAAAAAATCGACACGCGCCCATAACTAGTTGCAACCCATGTTTAAAACAGGATTCGACAAATCAGCCCTATCTATTCTATTTAGGCTCTACGTGTTCTATCGTTTGACACACATTTCAAGCATCAGTATGTATTAATATAAAATAGCCCAGCTTTAATATGATGTTTGGGTCCCACACCTACTGCATGCATAGGGGCTCGCGTAGTTACAGCCGATTCTGCAAATTCAAACGAAGCTGCCAGACATTGATTAGGTTTGTGTCCAGAACTTTTTGTTATGTGCGACATCTATTCTTCAAATTTAGCAAAGACAAAAAAGATCAAACAATTGAAATAGAAATTGAGCTGGTTCGCGCACTTGTATGGAGTTTTGGTTTAACCAAAACGAATTAAACACAGCTAGAGTCAAGCTAAAATATCAAATGCGTTCTTCGTGTGTACGCGGGCATTGATTGGTATTTTGCCAACATTCGTTTTAAAATAATCTGGCAATACTTTTTTACATTTTTTTGTTTCTGAGCGCCTCCTTAAAAAGTGCATTGATATTGGAGACAGATGTCGCTGTTAAAAAATGTCAAACAATTTGCAAGTAAAAAATTTTTCAATTGTTTTGAAAGAAAATTGCATCTACTGCGCTTGCGCCGATAATTTGAATAATAAACTGTTAAAATTAAATTAAAAAAATTGGAAAAATAAACAGGGTATTTTAAACACAATTGACGATATGAGTACTCCTGGTATTAGTTTATTTCAAGATGCAGAGTGTATTAAAGTGAATACTAGTTTAGAACGCGCTGATGAAGAAGAAGCTCTAGTGGATCAACGGCGCAGAGAAGTGGAGGTTTGCTTTGTATTCTACTCTTTATTTACTTGGCTTAAAGCAGCTTTGGTTTTTTTCGCAGTTAGGAAACTTACTACAAAATGCTTTTGATGATCTTGACGATGATGAAAAAACCATAGATTCTATCAGCAATTCACAAACGGACTATGTTGAACACAATCGCAATGAAAATCACAGATATGAACATATAATAAATGCAGGACAACAGTTTGAGAATGAACTGCATCAGTTGAATACTTTGCTTGATTCTAAAAGCAGGTGCGTGTTGTAAGGTATTTTCTCGGGATTATCAATACCGATAATAGATATGGAACTGAGAGTAAGAAAGTGTCGAAGAAGTGGCTTAAGAGAGCCGAAGAAGTGGCATTCGAATACCATAAAATACCGATTTGTCAGCGCTGGGCATTCACAAGGATATTGAAAGACTGACTCTTCAACGTCAGGATTATTACAGCTTCTGCAAAGATTCCCTACGTCAGAAAGCCCTAGTATTGTGGCATGTTTGCCTATAAATTAGTGTCCTGTAATAACACCGACAAAGATTCTCAGGGTTTTTTGTGTAATGAGATCACTTTTCGTGTTATATTAGCATCATAATAAGCTCAAATAGGCATTTCGCATCTATTTTGGCCCTAATTAAGGCTAGTAATTTCATAATATAATGTTCAGAAACTATGTCAATTTTAAAGCCTTTCCTAGTAAGTTCATCTGCAGTTTCGTTGCCAATGAAGTCGCTATGTCGAGGAACCCAACACGGTTAAGTTGCATTTGCCGCCTATATCACAAAGTGATTTAAGAAGATGTAGGACCAAGCGAGATTTAACAATATTGGAGCCAAGGGCCCTAATGGCTGCTTGGCTATTGACGTATATAACGAAACTGTCACTACGTTAAAAAATTTGATTTCCAGCTCCCAAACCAAAATCCATTTTCCAGTTCTTGTGGTATGAAGTGCTCGATTCTGATAAAAATGGTAATTATCTAGATTATGGGACCCTTTGTCGATGAGGGGTATGATGAAGTCGTATGACAACGAATATGCAATTAAAAGTAGAGAACATACCTAGTTTCGAAGGTTTAGCCGTCAGAATTCGGGGATATAGCTTTTCAAAAATCACTATAGTTAAGTAGGAAACTCCTAGATGATTTCCAAAATATGTAATATAAAAGATAATTTAATAAGCTATTATATTTCTATAGAAAACTACGAAATATAACACACATTTTTCGAGATGTAACAATTTTTCTGAAATTTTGGCAGCTTTTTTTTAAAAACTGTAATTTTTGAAAAAAATATGTAATCGGCTTATAGTTTTGTTAACATATTCAGAAAGCTCAATTTATGCCCATTACACTGATGTAACATTTGTTCGAATTTTTTTTTTATACTAACCCTTTATTAATCGGAAAGCAAAAAGCGGTCATTAAGTCGTTTAACACCTACGCTCAAGATGTTCTTTAAATTTTAGTGTGTTGTAGAGCTGAACAGGAATATATATGTATACATGTTGGGCACGAAAACACCTCCTTAAAATTTATATTCTATTAAAGAGGAAGAATTAGTCATAAAATTTTTTTTTTACAAAACAAAAAAATGTACAAATTGGGTATTAATTAAAACAAATTTATGCCTGGAAAAGTGTACGACAAGAATATTTAAATATGAATAAGAAAACCACATTCTTTTCCAATATTTAAAAAAAAATTACTACAAAACAAACAAAATTGCGAAATTTTTATTTTTTACTATGTAGGTACTACTAAATCTACTAATACTTTGAGTACAACTAAAAAATATGTAAGTTAATTACCTAATAAAATGAACTCATTCTATTACTCTAGCTCTGTTACTCGGAAAGAGATACTCTTTGTTTGTAAGTACTACTCTAAAGGAACTTTGATAAAAATCTGCAACTCAGAGAATGTTCAAGATAGACACCCCCTCAAATACAATTTTTTAATCACAATAAACCAAGGAATCGAATATTTCAGTATGACTGTTCACTTCCGGACCGCCCTGTGTATGTTATGTGACAACTCCTTTTACCAGCTTGTCAGGTCACATACGTGGTATCAAAACACTAAAATCAGTTCATGTCAAATCGTCGCTCCAACCTTTCCTAACCATAAGTTCTGGTTCATTTTTAAAACAAGTAAACATTTGTTAGTAGTAGTCTAACGTCAGCTTATGTGTAGCTGTTGGTTGATGCAACAATTTTCTTTATTTTATTGCCTATTCGTCATAAATTTCCTTTTTTACTTATAGAGAACTTGAAACTTACAAACAAATGGCCAACGATGAATCTAAAAAATATGATGAAATCCAGAAGCGCTTAATGATTGCCGAAGCTGAATTGGATCGAGCGCTCGCCTCAAAAACCAATACACATGAATTACTCGTAGAATCCAAAGAGAAATGCTCAAATTTGGAGAGTATGATACTAAAACTTAAAAATGAAAAGAAACATTTAGAGGCAGAAAATAACTCACTCCTTGGAAAATTAGAAACTGCACAGACACTTCTTTCTGATGTACAGCGAAAATACGATATGGTTGAACGTGATTTAAATAGAAATAATGATCGAAATGCTGAACTCAAACGTAAAAACATGGAAGAACGTCATCGTGCCGAATTTGAAATAGTGCAGCAACAAATCGAACAAATAGCTAATAAGCTGGAAAAGAAAACTGTTGAATTAGAAAATATGAATACACGTTATAGAGCACTTCAAAATAGTTATGAAACTATGTTGGTAGACAAGGCATCAAAAATAAATGACTTAAATAATGCACTTAATGAGTCGCAGAAAAAATGTGACGAATTACTTAGCAGACAAGATTATTTTCAGGTACCTTTTCAACTTACATTTTTTGACTTTTATAAAACTTTGCAGAATTATTATTTACCTTAATGCTAAAGCACGCTTGAGTTAAATGCAACTGATATTCATGTTTGCTTTGATAAAATTTTTAAAACTGTATACTGAAGAACTAAGGTGCACACCGAACTAAGATCACTGTGCTTTAAATAAAAAACAAGTGTATGGGTTAGATACCAAGTACCTTTTCTGAGATGTCTCTGAATCCGACAATAACCACAATTTTTCAAATGACATCTTAATTGTAAAATATATGTATGAGGTAAAATATGTCACTATAAAAACATCACATATATAATATACAAGGGACACCAATTTTTCTAAATAATTTGTACAACAAAATTTATTACAAATTATCTATAAAACACAAAAAATGCATAGTTTCATAAATTGAAAACATTTATTTTGGTTCATGGCTGCTGTTTTTTTAAGTTTTATATATCGTCGCCTTGGAATTTTACGGTCATATAAAGAATACCTTATTCGAAAAATTATTCTTCTATTGAAAGCATATATTAGAGGCTATTTTGGTTAAGAACAAAATAAAAAAAATAATATCTTAGCTAAAACGTAGATTTGAAGTCGTACTTAACCTCAATGTGTCTACATCAATAGACTGAAATAAACCATGAATTCAAAGATCGTTAAAGTGAAGAAGGCATATTATAGATTCGTAAATACTATCGAAAATATCACATGCACTTCCCAATATCGGTACTACGTGCTCGAAGTACACACTTTGATCCAGACTTGGGTATAATGAAAATAAGCTCATGTTCAATAGGTCGTTGATAAAAATTGTTCCCTTGTTTGACTTGAGTCAATGCGTCATCCATTCGGTCATCGAACTACAGTGCTTTTGGTGCAGTTACCTGTTGTTGCTCCTGTAATTTCACCTGTTGCGAAAGCATACTCTTTTAACACCATTTCTTACTTCGGTTATCTTCTGAAGAAAAAACTCCTGTACCGCTACCTTGAGTTTTCTCGCATTGGTTCGCTCTGCTTTCAACTTTTATTGTTTCAGGAATGTCAACTCCACTTATACAACCGAAGCGGTCACTCTCTGGTAAAGAAAAAGTCAGTTTTTTCTGAGGAATCCTTCAGTCTTCGAACAAGTATTGTACAGTGAATCACGGCATTTGCAAGTCGCGATTTCAAATAAATTCTTATACCTGCTTTGAAAATCTTTTTTTAAAAAGTATAGCCATAGATTATAAAAGTAAGAATCTACGAACGAATAAAAGTTGAACTTCTTTAACTTTCTTTTATTAAGATTTAGAAAACTTACAGCCTTGATGCACACGAATAAATTTGTTACATAGCACTGTAAGCGATTATAAAAATCTGCAGCCCTGTTGTGTGTGTGCGCCTTGGGACTCATAAAAAGTTTTTGCTGGATACTTAAAAGCTTACGTGAATTTGACTTCAGTTTTATCAGTCCCTGGTATTACGGTTACATCAAATTTCAAATCTGCTGAAAGTTGCACATCTGCACCAAAAACTCGACAACCTCCTTCAGATGCTCTTCTTTAGTTCTGTTGAATCTCTTCGCTATGCGGGGATGCAGTGCTGTGCTAATTGTTTTCTGTATTTCCAGCACTGCAGAAAATTTCTTAAAGAGTACAGATGAGCAATTTCTTCTATAAGACCCCAAAAGCTTTATTTTATTCAAAATAAAATAAAACTGATTTGAAATTAAACTCCCTAAACTAATTGTATATCTCCAGGTCATTTCAGTTGGGGCAACTGATGTATTTTTTCCAGGCCCTGTTACGACTTTCTACATAGGAAAATAATAAGCAAACATCTAAGGGTTAATATTAAAAATGTCAGTTCTATAAAAATTGAATTCGTTAACGTCAACAGAAAAACTTCAAACTATCTCTATCGGATTGATGCAGAGGGCAGATGTTAGGTATTAAATAGGGCATATACAGCGTTTATTTTACAATACTACATCTTCCTTTAGCTGAAACTATGTCAATTTTTCGTCTGTAACATTTTGTTATACTACTAAAATCTTGTAAATTAGGTAAAAATTTGTCAACAAGAATTTGCAGTTCTCAAGTTTTAGAATTAGAAGCATAATAATATGTGTCATCCTCAGATAGAATTCATTTTAGGACAGGCAAGTTGAAATCATTTAACAGTCGTCATTTTAAAGACTTTTAAAAAAATGAAGAGAACTTTCAATGACAAACTTGTTATTAAATTTTTGATTGACTTGATACAATCTTAGGCTAAACTTGTGGTGAATAGGAAAAACTGCTTAGGTCGACTTAGACACGAAGAAAGTTAAGCCTAATTTCAGCTTAGTTTTGAATGCAATTGCTCTTTGTTCTTAACGCAAGTTGTTAGTATTTCTTTAGGTCTTGATGTTGCCAAAAAATAGAAAGCAAGTTTCACCAAAATCTTATGGAAAATGGCCTCAACTCCCTTCGTGCTCAAGTCAACTTAAGCAATTATTCCTTTTTGCCACAGAAATTATATTGAATCAATTTCATTATTCAGTATTTTTCAATACGTATGTAGCTAAAAATAAAATAAATTTAATCAAACAATAAAAATGTTTAGAATTTTTGTGATAGTAAAAACTTATTTGAATATTGAAAAATCGGCTTAGAAAAATAGTACTTTTAATTACTGTATAGTATATTTGTTGGCTTAATTTTTTTATAGGAAAATGTACGCCTTCAGAAACTTGTCGCAAGTCTGCAGGATCAAATTATTTCAATGGAAAAAACTATTGCAACACTTAATGAACGCTTAGAATTTACAACTGCTGAATTAGATGTTATGGATAGTGTATTACATCAGCACAGTCTGGAAGATACACCACGTAAGTCGCCAAGTCAAACGCATGGTACAGTTGGCAGTACTCCACTCAGCACCGTAAATCGTGTGGGCAGTCTCAAAGATGAGTTATATCGTGCTCTTGCTAATATTAAAAACAAAAGAGAAGAAATAAAAAAACTACAACGTACACTTGAAGAGCGTAATGCTGAAATAAAGTTCCTCAAAGAAGAGGAGAATAAATCTATGGTTCAAATTACAACACTTAAAGAGAATAAAATTCGGCTTGAAAACCGTGTAAAGGTACTTGAAGAAGAATTTGATGAGTTACGTATGAAATCTATGAACCAAAGTGTAAACAATAATATAAATGTTTTGGCAGAAGAACTGCGTACACTTCGCGAAGAAAAAAATTCATTAGAGCTACGATGTAATGAATTAGAAGAAGAAAAAAATTCTTATGAAATAGAACGCAAAAAACTGGATGTTAACCTTAAAAATGTTGAAGTTGACTTAGAAGAACTAAAGCAAGAGCACGAAAGTATGACACGTAATTATGAAAACATACTAAAAGAGAACAAAAATTTACGCAACCGTACCACCGCTGATAGTATACGTTTAGAGCTAGAAAAGCATAAATTTTTGTTGAAAGACGCGCAAACTGAAAACGATCGTTTGAAAAATCTATATGTTGATATAGTAAATGCAAAAGAAAATTTATCGATTGAACTCTCCAAATTGCAAGGTACTGACATTAACAAAAAACTTAAAGAGGAACAAGAAAAAGTAGAAAGCTTACAGAGAGTTGTGAAATTAGCTGAGCTGAAATTTGAAGAAATATCGAGGATTTTGGAACAAGAAAAAAATAGCCATGAACATGAGATTGCCGATCTGAAAGAAAAGCTGGAAAAGGAGCGAAAAGACAACACAAAAGATGAAAAAAATGTTATAAATACTTGCAAAAAATGTTTTGAATATTTAGCGGAAAGAACAACAGTAAGTAGTATAGTACACACTAAAATGTTTTGTAAAAAAATATAAACAATCGTTGAGTAATGCAACCTAGGAGAAGGGCGGATAATGGAAGAGATAAAATAAATGCAAGCTTCTCCTCCCTTCTTTGCTCTGTCATTCTACTGTACTATTTGTTCAATTTTTACGAAATTTGACCCAAAGTTCTACCTTTTATAAACATATTTGAGACAGCTGTACCTATAATCGCCTGAAAACAGAAACCCTGAAAACAAGAATAAAATAGTGATTGAAGGCTCAATAATTTTGGACAATTACTCATAACAAACAATTACTCATTCTATAAAAACCCAAAAATTATTTCTAATTTTAAGTAAATGTCTATTACTTCAATGAGCGACCATCTCACAATAATTTCTTATCGTGAGCGATTGTTCGATATGAGCATTTACCCAAAAGAACAATCGCTAAAAATTATTTCATAATTTTTATTTTTTTGGCAGTTCTTCATTTCGGCAATTGCTTATAATGAACAACCGTCCCAGAAGAATTGGGTACTCTCCATAATAAATAATGGCAAAAAAATATCTTTAAACATTCGAAACAAAATGAAGATTTACCCAAAACAATGTCTTATTTTAAATAATTTAACGTGATTGATCAATGCCTTTATTGCAACATAACAAAAAGAACAACGCGCCGTAGGAGAAATCATATTATTGAAATTCGCGGGACATAGTGAAAAATGTTTGCGGAAAAGCTGTGAACCGTCAAGTGATAAATAATCACAAAAATTATGATTTCCGCATAAATGGTATGGAAAACGCATTTGTTTAAAAATGAGTCGCCAAAAAAGAGTTTGATAAAATCACAAAAGTTAATTCAAAATTTTACTGCAAATGACTTTTCAGACTTTAAGTGATTTAATGCTAGAAAATATCGGTCAATAGTATATATATTATTTATAATTTTTAAAATTTAAGGTAATTTTTGGCAAGCAAAATAATAAAAGATTTAAAAAGGAATTTTTAAAATAAAAATGGAATAGTTTTTAAAAAAATGTATGAGCCCTTGAGTCAAAAACCTGTATAGCTGCATACGACTTAAGCAAATTTAACGTCCAAAAATCGTTGTAAACTTTTACCTCGCTTCCTTATCAAGTTATTGAACACAATAGTTAGTAAAATTAGCAATCCCCAACAGGCTATAAGTTCCAAAAAACACAAAAATAAAAAAAATATTTCCTTTTCTTTATGCATTTAGCTTGAAATTGAAAGTCTTGAGCTGAAAAATCAAATCTCAACAAAAATAAAAGAAGTTGACGACCTTGTACATCAGCTTAAGGAATCAAAATCCATCAATTCAGATTTATCAGATAAATTAAAGATGAGTCAGGAATGTCAGGAAGGGCTTATTAAAGAGCTACAGAAAAAGGCCAATCAGTTTGGGGAGTATATGAAAAGTCAAAGCAGCTCTTCCGACAAAAGTGTTTCTCCAAAGCGAGCAAAACCATCTCCTACGTCTTTGACTGATAAATGTGTTGCAACTTCTCCGGAATTGGAGAGAAATGAGAATAAAAAGATTGAAGCACGTATACGTGATGAGATGGCAAAAATCTTTGCTGTTGAACTTAAACGCTATCAAATTAAACTCAACCAAAATGAAGAACACACTCTTGCATTAAAAACTGAATATGAGAAAGTTTTTGAAAAACTCAAGCAGCGACAGTCCGATGTTGATATATTAAAACAGGCGATCTTAGCCGAGCGTGAAAGCTTTGAAAAATTACTAGCACAAAAAGTACAACAGTGTAAAGATATAATGCAACAGCAACAAGATGAGCTGCAGATAAAGGATGAAAAAATCAAAGGGCTAATACGAGAACTAAGCAATAGGCAAGCGCAAATTGAAGGGAAATTACAATGTAAAGATGATAATCAGCAGCAAAAAAGTGCAATGCAACAAAAACATCGTGATGAGCTAAGGGAAAAGGATTCCAAAATCGAAGATTTAATACGAGAACTAAGTGCAGTATATGAGCAGATTCAAAGCGAACGACAATCTATGAAAGCAGTTATGGCGCAATGGGAAGCGAAACGTATGAATACCGATATAATTGAAAATGAATGGAAAAATAAATTGGAAGAGTTGAAGAGAGAATACGATGGTAAAATTTTGGCTTTACTGTCAAATTATGATTCACTGAAACGGTGTTTTATTGAATATAAGGTAAAAACATTGTTTCAATAAAATAATATTTATTTTTAACTTATTGTTTTCTACTTTAAGCGTTACACAAGAATTCGGGATATTTGTGATTCAGAAGCCGAGAGAGTTCGACTTGGTGAGTTACTATATAGTTTGTGCTTGAATTTGAGAGATATGTACCGCTTCCTATTTATCTTTACACTAAACAAAAGCTATAAAATTATCACTTATACATATATATGTCCCGGAATACCTAAGTAGCATAACAAATAAGATTTAGCAAATGTTCAGTTGAGTCAAATTATATATTTTTAGTAAAAATTCGTTAGTTGTAATTTCAAATGAAGCTCAGAAATTCATTTAAGCGGTTAAAAACAAATAAGTTATTTTACGTTAAAAAACTTATACAGTAGAACCTCCATTATCCGTCTCCCTATTATCCGTCACGTCCGTTAACCGTCACGGTCCATTTCATTTCATATTTTAATTTCGTTGTCTTGTCAAAATAAATAAAATGCGATTCATTATTTCCTGGTATTTATGTGGCGGATTGTTTTCGTTTCGTCTGTGTTTCGTTTCTCTTAGCTTATATAGGGTGTTTTTTTTAGAGGTTTGTTTTTTGAATAGAGATAAAACTGGCATTTTATGGTCAAATCTGGCAACTCTAATGTTATTTATGTTCAGTTTTGTTTGCCATTTTATCATGAACAGGTTGACAAAAGAACAACGCTTGCAAATCGTGCAAATTTATTTCGAAAATAATGGTTCAGTTCGCGAAGTTTACCGCAAGCTCCGTCCATTTTATGGTCGACATAATCGTCCATCAGAGCAATTAATTCGGTTAACTCTATGTGATAATACGCATCCGCAGAGACGTCGAACAGTGCGCACCGAAGAAACAATTGCCGCTGTAGAGCAAAATGTTGAAGAGGACCCGAATGAATCGATTCGCCACCGTGCACAGCAATTGGAGCTTTGTCCATCAACTTTATGGAAGATTTTGCGCAAAGATCTTGGCTTACCTTGGCGACCTTACAAGATCCAGCTTGTGCAAGAATTAAAGCCGCGAGACCATGCAATGCGTCGTGATTTTGGTGTATGGGCCGAAAATGAGATTGATCTCGATGCTGATTTTCATCGCAAAATTTTGTTCAGTGATGAGGCTCATTTTTGATTGAATGGCTACGTCAACAAGCAAAATTGCCGCATTTGGAGTGAAGAGAATCCACATGAGACCCTTGAGACGCCATTACATCCACAAAAACTGACTGTTTGGTGTGCTCTATGGGCTGGTGGAGTCATTGGGCCATACTTCTTCCGAAATAATGCTGGAGAGTCAGTTACCGTTAATGGAGACCGGTATAGAGCCATGATAACCGACTATTTTGTTCCCGAATTGGATGGCATGAATGTGGATGAGTTGTGGTTCCAACAAGACGGCGCTACATGCCACACAGCGCACGTCACAATCGATTTATTGAAGGAAACATTCGATGAGCGCATAATTTCGCGGAATGGACCTGTCAATTGGCCACCAAGATCGTGTGATTTGACACCATTGGATTATTTTCTTTGGGGATATGTGAAGTCGCTCGTCTACGCCAACAAACCAGAAACGTTAGGGGACTTGGAAGCCAACATTCGTGGCGTTATTGCCGACATACGGCCCCATATGCTCGAAAAAGTGGTTCAAAATTGGACCTGTAGAATTGGCTTTATTCGAGCCAGCCGCGGCGGCCACATGCCCGAAATCATATTTAAACATTAATGGCATAAAATTATCCTTCCAATAAAGCCAAATTGATGGACATTAAAACGATTTTCTTGTGTTTTATTTCAATTCGAAGCTCTATACCTCTAAAAAAAACACCCTTTACAATAGGGAAGATAAAAATAAGCTTTTATAAACTATCCTGAGTTCCTAAATATATGTCGCAAGAAATTTATTACGCTCAATGTGTTTTAAAGACAATAAGATAAATATCTTTCATCGTCTTCATCACAATGTCCAGATTCTTCATTACTATTGACAAATTCAACTGTTGGATTTGAGGACATTACGAAAATTACTTGTTGTTAGTTCGGAGTTTAATTTTGATCTGACATTCTTTTGTATATTTGTATACATATTGATAACGAAAAAATGCTAAGAATTTAAGATATAAGATTTGAAACTTATGTGTTTTCTATTAACCGTATTTTCGGTCGTACGCCATGTGGTCACCCCCGTTCCTGACGGATAATCGAGGCTCTACTGTATTTCCAAAAAATTAGCTCATTTGGTTGCACTTAGAGGTAAGTTAAAAGCGATGTCTTTAATTTTGAAAACAATGTGTATGTAAAAAAATGTGTGTATGCCAAAAATGCTAGAATTTGTCACAAATTTAAAGTCGATCGCCTATGATAAATATTACAAGCTCGCTTAAGTTCTCAAAACTGAATAAAATATTCGGAAAAATATTTATCATTTTTATTGTAAGAACTTTTTTTTTTTTAATGGGGCCCATATACGAAACATGCATGTATTTACAATCATGATAGCACCATCATGCCTTCTATATATATACGACACATGTAAACTGCACATTATTAATTTGATTTGAAATGTGATTCATGTTGGACGCTGCTGGTATATTCCCTAATAAGGACAGATTTAAATTTTGCAGAAGATTTAACATTTGTGTTTATTAGGCTGTATTGCCCAATAATTTGCATTAATATTTAAATGTCTTGTTCAAATAATTATTTCATTTACAGAACAAGATTTGGCGTCAAAAAGAAGTACTGAGTTAGTACCAGATAAAAGAGAGACAGTGTCAAGAAGAATTGATGCCCTATCTCTAGATAAAGGAGGTTTAGCGACAAAAGATGTTAGTGTCCTGGCACCAGATAAAGGCGTTTCGGCACCAGAAATGAGAAATGGGCTGGTAACAGATAAAAGAGCTTTGGCCTCAAAGAGGAGCACTTTGCTCGTAGCAGATAAAGGCAATTCGGCATCAGAAATAAAAACTAGACTGGTATCAGATAAAAAAGATTCGATGTTAAAAAGGAATAGAGGAGGTTCGGCGTCAAGAAGAAGTAGTGGCCTGGAAATAAGCTATCAAGCTTTTGCATCGAGAAGGAATTAAAAACAATAAAACACACTCTATTTTAAGGTTAGACTACATTTTTAATTTTGAAAATATTTAGTGCATGCAAATTAGTATTTAATTATTCATAATGTTTTTAAACGCATATGTAATACATTGTTCTGTTATCACTTTGAGTATAGATATTTATATGTTAATTTGAACATTTGTACATATTTCCGGGTGTAAATTTTAAATAAAAAATTGTATTTAATAATATTAAAACAATGCATTCATATCATTGCATTACTATCATATAATATTAATTCTAAAAAGTCCAGAGTTGGAATATGTTGAAAATATTGAAAAAGCCGAAAAATAAAGTTGGAAAATTCGAAATATTCGTACTGTAAATGTAATTATGTATGTAACAGAAAGATAATATATTCTTCCAAATCTAAAATGTTGATCTTAAGCAAAGCAGTATATTCTTCGTGAAAGAATGTAGGGAACGAGAAGAACAGTTTGATAGCAATATTTATCGAAACTATTTATTTAATTTACTTTTCTTTTTTTTTGTTTTGTTCGTGTCGTGCGTTAACAAATTTTTTATTATTATTATTATTATTATTTATTAGCTTCCAAATAAATTATAAAAACTAACAAGGAAAGGAGCATTGGCTGCTAAGACCATCAGCTCTAGATACAAAAAAATAAGTGAAAGTTGAGAGTAAAAATAAAATTAGTATAACGAAAACTATATAATTAGTTTAGTAGATTTTATAAATTCGAATATTTTCTCGATATTGTCTGTTGAAGGTTGTTTCAGCGAATCTACAGGTATGGTCGAACCAAAAATCATCTTTCTGCATGTTGAGTGGTCAGGACAGTCATTGAGTATGTGAGTTAGAGAAAGGTTTGTACCACATGTTGAACAGGAGGGGAGCGGTTTTTTTTCAAATATGTAGAGGTGCGTTGCTAAAGTGTGTCCCAATCTGAGTCTTGAGAATATTTTGATTTTAGCTTTGTTTAAATTAGGAGGATATTTTGGGGGGTTGTAATTCCTGTTGATATATGTGTAGTGATGGTGATTGTAACTATGCCACGACGTAGTTCTAAATTTTAATAAGTTATTTGTAATGTGTTTCTTCATGTCTAATTTTTCCACTGTACTATCCATAGTAATCGGTGCATTGCATGCATACTTTGCGGCAGAGTCGGCGTGATGATTACCGTCAATATTTACATGACCTGGTATCCAAAGAACTTGTAAAGATGGTTTGTTACAGTAAAGAATATTTCTAATACGGTTTATGATGAGCCACTTGTTGCTAGAGGTGTTCATAATTGCTAGAACTGTAGAAAGGCTGTCAGAGCAAACTACTGTTTTAAGCCGAGTTTGAGTTGCATAAATCAAGGCATTATAAATGGCTAGAGCTTCAGCTGCGAAGACAGAAGAAAAGCATGGAAGTAATTTTAAAGAAACTGAATTTCCACTGTGATCGGTTACTGCCGATGACGTGCAAACGTTGTTTATTTTTGAGCCGTCTGTATATAAGAATGACCATCCTGCGTTTCTTAGACCGAGGTATTTTTCAGTGAATAGTTGTTTAAATAGTAAGTCGGGTGTGTTCAGTTTTTTGAATTTTGACAAAGAGATGTCACAAAACTTAGCGAAATTGCGGCCTGGTGGATCTACGATGCTTAGTTTGTGGAAGTTGATTTCTATATTGTGGTCATTTGCTAGTTTAAGTGAGTTTAAAATTGCTGGTGATGATCTCCATTTTCTTTTAGAAGTATATAGTTTGCGAGTTTCTTCATCTATTATTGATTTGTTCTGGTAGAGAAGTTTAGGTAAAAGTTTTGATCTGCATTCGTAAACGTATTCTTCGAGTGAAGGAAGTCCTGCTTCAGCAAGTAGGTTTTTTATCGGAGTACTGCGTAGAGCGAATAGGCTATTTCTGATGCTTTGATGATACATTACTCTAACGATATTCAGTGTTGATTTCGGGGCACTACCACATAAAAAGAGACCGTAATGGATTTTGCTTAGGATTAATACTCTTGTAAGATAAATTAAAATATTGATATGTACTTGGCATTTCTTACTGGCGAAAAACGTAATGAGATTAATTCTTGCTACAAGACCTTTTTTAAGAGCAATGAAATGGTTGTTCCATAAGTAATTTTTTGAGAATATTATACCCAGTATTTTCATTTGATCAACGTTTACAATTGTGTGTTGATTAAGAGTAATTGCGTGGTTATGTGCATCACATTTAAGTTTACGGCATATGTGAATTTTGTTTGTTTTGTCCCAGGAGATTTTTGCTCCAGAGTTGTTACACCAGTTATTGATATCAGCTAACACGCATTGTAGTGAAAAGTTAGTCTCGTAATTACTATTCTTTTTGCAAAAAACGTATAAGTCGTCAGCGTACAAGCAATGATCCACGTATTTGTGCTTCTTTACGATTTGACTGATCTCGTCGAATGCGATTAAAAATAGAACAACCGAAAGGGGGGAGCCTTGGGGGATACCATTGTGTAAAAGGTAAACTTTGGAATGTATCCCATTTACTCGGATTCGGAATTTGCGATTTAGTAAAAATGATTTTATGTAATTGAAAATGTTAGGTCCAACTCTCCATTTGTATAAAGTATTTAAGATGACGTGAGCTCCAATTCTATCGAATGCTTTTTCAAAATCTATTGAAAGGATAGAAAGATGATTACGTGAGGAAAGTGCTTTCGAGATATAACTATCTAAGTAGAGAAGAGCATCAGCACACCCTCTCCCTGATTTAAAAGCCACTTGATTACGTGCAATTAGGTTTTTCTGTTCTATAAACCAAAATAGTCGGGTTCCAATTATCTTTTCCAGTACTTTGCTTAAGCAGTTAAGTAAAGAAATCGGACGGTATGATGTAATTAGAATGATATCTTTGCCGTGTTTTGGAATAGGAACGATTGTTGCAGTTTTCCAGGCAGTCGGAATTACACCAGTTGTAAAGATATTGTTATATAGAGAAAGTAGGCGATCTTTAGAACTTGGTGACAGATTTTGTACCATTTTATTTGATATTCTGTCGGGCCCTGGTGTTTTACCTTTTACTTTTGATAGGCAATATTCAAGCTCGAAAATGTTGATATTTCTTTCTATCTCCAGAGCTAACGGATTTATATTTTTATTGCAGGCAAGTTTACAGAGAGATTTGGCTTGTCTAAATTCAGCTGAAAAGTTTGAGTCTGAAGAATATTGGGACCAGCTATTAGCAAAATAGTCGGCAATTTGTGTAGGCTCAGATACGACAGATTTCGGGGTTTGTATTGCAAGAAGCGTTTTTTGTGTAGAGTTGACGGTTAACCTGCGAATCTTGCACCAAATTTCGCTAATAGATGAGTTTGTGGTTATTTGTTTAGTAAAAACTTCAAAGCTTCTCCTTTTACATTGTAACATCTCTCTTCTAAAAAGGGCGTTATTTTTTTTGTATAAAACCAGATTTTGTTGAGTTGGGCTTCTACGGAAAGTACGGAATGATGCAATTTTATTTTGTCTTAAAACAGATAAATTTTTGTTCCACCATGGGACATGAGATCTGGTGCAGTTGGATGACTGTGGTATATTGATGTTAGCAGCGGCACGTAAAGACTTGGTGATGGAAGCGACTTCTTTGTTGATATTTGCGGACGAGGGCCGACTCTGAAGTTCAAGATTGACATTTTTGGTGTAGTTGGGCCAGTCAGCAAAATCCCAGAGAAACTTTTTTTGGATATGAGACTTACTATTATTTCTCGACAAATTTAGATTGATTTTTAACGGAAAGTGGTCGCTGTTGTGTAGATCATCGATGATGTCCCATTTTATGTAGGGTAGTAACAGGGGAGAGCAGGTAGAGATGTCAATGTGTGTGAGAGTACCGTGAGTAGAGAGATGTGTAGGTCTTCCATCGTTTAAGACACATAATCCAGATGCCATAATGACGTCCTCTAAAGTACTTCCTCTGGTGTTAGTTTGTTGGGAGCCCCATAATGGACTCCAACTGTTGAAGTCTCCAAACAATAAAATTGGAGTTTGAATGGAGGAAAGGATATTAATTATGTCTTGTTGCAAAAAAGTTTGGGAAGGCGGAATGTAAACTGAGACTATTGTAATTTTAATATTCAACTGTATTTCGATAGCGATTATTTGTAAGTTTGAGTTTATAATTATTTGTTTGTGTGGAATATTGTTTCTTATTAGCACACCCGCGCCTTGTTTGGAAGTTAGGTTTGTAGCAGAATTCGTGAAGTAAGCGAAAAAGTTATTTGGTGGTATTGGGGTGAAGTTGGCTGGGCAATGGGTTTCCTGTAATGATATAACTGAAGGATGGTACTCTTTTATTAATAGTTGAAGTTCGGATATATTATTGATGAAACCTCTGATGTTCCATTGTAATATTGTGAGGCTCAACTTGAGGATTAGGACTCACTTTTTGTAAAATTAATTTTATAAAAAGGAGTGAGATTACAAAGAGCACTTAGAGTAAGACAGTTGAGTTTAAGATCCGGATGAATCTAGGATCATCGATTCATCATCAGAGACAAAATAATTTTTTGAAGCAATGAGATCCTGTGTTAATTTCGACATGGGTGATAGAATATCTGTTATTTCTGTTGTTGAAGTTAAAGATGATTTTGGAGTTTGAAGGTTTGTTGGTGAATTAGGTGTGTTGATTTGAGTTGTAGTTGAAATTGTTAAATTGTTGACTGGAACTTGAGCATTTGTAATTTTCTTGGTGTTTGTGTTTGAAGTAGAAGGTGTTTCTAAATTTTCGTTGATGTTGTTATAGAAGTTTTCAGGATGTTGTACTCGGGGAAGTTTGCTGTTTGAATTTTCTGTCGTTGGAGTAGGTGCCCTTTTTTGCTGAGAGATGATGTTCGTATTTTGGTTATTTTTCGGGTTGGCAGTGTCGGCGTATGATGGTGCAGTCTGTGTTGTTGAGTTAAGTTTTTGATTGTAAATGCGGAGGGCAGCGCCCATAGAACATTTTTCGATGGTTTTAATCTTAATTACTTCCTTCATTTGTTGAAATCTTGGGCAGTTTTTATCAGAAGCAGAATGTTCGTTACTACAATTGGCGCATTGAAGACGGGTACAAGGTGTAGGGTTATGTGGTGGTAAATTGCATTCAGTGCATGTTGTTGGATTGGAGCATCTCTTTTGAGTATGTCCTAAGAGCTGACAATTTTTACAACGCATAGGTGTTGGGAAGTAAGTTTGCACTTTTACTTTGTACCAAGCTACATCGACTGTTTTAGGTAATTGGTAGAGATTAAAAGTGAGAACCATGCTGCCGGTAAATGTAGGTTTGTTATCTTTAAGTTTAGTGAACTTGTAAACACCTATTACTCCTTGGTTTTTCATTTCATTTATAATTTCGTCTTCTTTAACATTAATCAAACAGGGGGCATAAATGATTCCCTTAATTGAGTTGAGTGAGTCGTGCAATTTTACAGAAATCTTACATAAATTGGATAAGGTTTTAGATTTTAGAAATTTATCAGCAATGTGTTGATTACGGACAAGTATGAGTAGACTCCCATCTTTAAGTTGGCTTATCGAGTCGATAAGGGTTGATATTGAATCCAAACCTTTTTTGATGGCAAAAGGACTTAGTTTCAACAAAACATCACCTTCAGAGGAGATAACCAAATATTTTGGATTAGCCAATGCTGTAGATCTTTGCGGAAGAGTAGGAAAACTTCTTTCACTGGGGTGGTCCATGTAATCAGCTAATATGCTGAACCTATTTGACGGCTTGTCCGGAGGCCCCGGGGCCATTGCAATTTTGTTTTTGTTAAGTTGATGGAATTTTAATTGTCTTCAATCAAACAGTCGTAATATGAAAATCAAAAGGAATGCGCGAAGTATTCAGCAAAGAACACAGAACGGTAAAAACGAAAAAAAGAAACAACTATGTAGAACCGTTATCAAACACGCGGTAGAAAAGAAATCGCAGCCAATACGTCTGATCGATACCAAACACAGTCGGTGACTGACAAATTTTTTAAATGTAAGTATTTTGCTATAATTTTGCATTAACTATTATTATTTTATTTACAACTAATTCATATATATCAATATAGTTTGCAATGCCTGCGTAGTTGTGCCGCACAAATACGGAACAGCTAATCGCTTAGTTCCAAATACACGAATTATTTTGGAACGTACGGCATCCAAGCCATCAAGACAAGGACAAACGAGAAATGGCGTTCCACGAGCTATTAACTTCACTTAAAGAAAATTTTAAATAAGTGCAATAAATGCGAGCAAGTGCAATGGGGCAGGTGCTACTGAAGCTAAAACTCCGAGATCACGGTGCTTTGACCTCCTCGACCTACCATACGTAGTCCAAGCATCCCTATCATTCCATTCACATTTTTATACACTATTTATAGGGGCAGGAAGAAGAAACTGTGACTCGAGATTGCGGATGAATCAATTCCGGTACTGTATCTAACTTGGACAATTTGGGTCACGAATTAAACGTGTTTAAAGTGAAAAACCTCAGCTTGCTTTCTAGAATATCAAATACAAAAAAATTTTAAATTTTATTTAAATTTATATTTACTTTTGATTTAAAAAAATCAAGGTCAAATTTTAAAACTTTCGAAAAATAGTTAAGACCAATGAAAAGGCTATTAAAAAATCTATCGAAAGCACTTGGACTAAGATTTTTATAGTTTTCACCAAGTTTGAGGTCATTCGGTTATGTTCGATTTTTGGATTAGGACATTTCACATGAAATGCGACATGTAATATTTACGAACAAGATCAAGAAAGCATGCCAGATTTTGAAATCGCATTACACACACATTAAAAATTTTGACTATTTAAGGAATTGTGTAACATCCTGTATCATTTAAAAAAAAGGTTAGTGGGAGCAGCTTTTCAATTTTATCCCATATTTGCAAATATCATGTTTCTGAGTATGACTGATATAATTATTTAAATAAATTTTTTTCATTTCAAACACTAAGCACATCGAGGCAAGCAAAGAGACGACATAAAAGCAATGTGGAAAGAGTTCAAGTCTTTTGAAAGTGTTGGAGCAAAACACCAAGCGCAAGCACGAAAGGCTTGAAGAGCAAGTCGTTTCTACTTTAAACGACTCAAGAGGTCGTCAATGTGACCATAGCAATTCGAGTTTTCTGGTTCAAACATTTTTAGAGCGCAAATCTCGTCGGAAATGAACATTTTTTTTTAAATAAAAGCTAATGCCAACAAATTTTTTATTTTATGTTAAATTTATTTTTGAATTTCGGGCTCCGAAGATTTGTTGGAATTTTATTAATCTTTGCGATCTCTAGCGTTATTGAACCAAAAAATATTTAAAAACATTTTTCCGTTGGTCTTTAACTTAAAATATCAAAAAACCATTTCTTTGCAATTTCAGGCTCCGACGATTTGGCATTTAATTAAAAAAAAAATTGGTAATTTCCGACAAGATCTGCGCTCTTTAGGAATTTTGAACTAAAAAACTCGATTTGAGACCACTGTGCATAATCGTGTTTTACTACTGATACCTGATTTTCAGATTTTAACTAAGGTCAATTATTACAATTCTGGTAAAGTATGTACATTCGAATGTTTCCTCTGGTACAATTTGTCACTTCATATGCATTAGAGCCCTGCATGAATATATTGTTTGTTGATTATACCGCTGCATATGCTGTAGGTGTACTTTGTGAACGAAGAATGTAAAAAACAAAACGAGGAACTCAGAGAAGCAAAGTTTAACAGACCGATTATGTTATCGTTCCGATTGACATGCACTGCTTCAAAATATTCGGTCATCATTAAGACCGCTTTGTTGTTATTCGGTGATCGAGAACTTGATGAAGTAATCGGAGACATAGCAGCTACACCGATAATGTCAAACATTGTGAACTGTTTATTTTTCTTTGAAATTATCATTGTGTTGTTGCAAACCGCCGAATAAACATTTTTTGCGGATTGTGTTAAAAATCTATTAGAATTTTGGAATTTATTTTTGTTTTTTCCTTTTTGTACCTTGTTAATAAACATAAAGTTCAACAATAAATTTGAAAAGGCTTAAAAGGTTTAATTTCTATTTTCCACCTTCATGATTGAACGGACTAAATGTTAAATTTCTTGTATTCTATTTATACCGAACATTATTCGTATATTCGGTGCAGGTAAAAAGTGGCCGACTACTTTTATTCCGTTTTACCAGCTGCTTACGTATACAAATGAAGCTGTTTTTGTTTCGTATCTGTTCGTACTGCAAAGAGATCGGTGCGGTTGTGCTTCGCTCTTCGTTTGCTATGATGAACTGACCTCGTGTGTGCATGTAACGCACGAATGTTTTCGGATATGCGAAACTGCGTACCGTTGCAGCGCTCTTTTGTACATATATGTATATCTAAACAAATAAGAACACTGGTTTTTCGTAATTTTGTATATTTCGAAAATGTGTAGAAAACGGAGGTTTTTGTAATTAAATGATTTTGTTTAAATGACCTAATTACTTGAAAATGCATTAAAATTTGTAAAATTATGTCTTTCAGACAGATACAAAATATATAAAGTTGGAATGAGTCACAAGTAATAATTTTTGAATGTGCAATTTAACTTGATTTAAACTATTAAATTTTAAGACTTTAAGCCACATACTATTACATGATTTAGTAATTTTAGAAACTTGTGAATTTAAGTAAACAGTTTACTTCTTGAGAATTTCATGAGTTGCATTGACAATGTTGCGTGCAGAAATGCCAAACATATCGATTAGTACATTTGCTGGACCAGAGCGTGGCACTTTTGGCACATACAAGTGTTTCACCACAAAGTCTCGTTGTTCAGCGAGAACACTAAGCACTGCTTCGCCAAGACCTCCTTGTCTGTTAAAAAAAAAAAACGTAAGTAAAAGAATAAAAATGTTACAGTACTAGACTTACTGATAGTGATCTTCCACAACAACAATACGGCCACTGCATGCACGTCCATTCTCTATTATTAGTTCAGAATCTAAGGGTTTTATTGTGAAGGGATCTATAACACGTACTTTGATACCATTCTTTTCAAGCTCAGAAGCAGCAGTCAAGCACTCATGCAAAGTCACACCAGCTCCGATCAATAGGACTGAATCTTTTGCAGAATGTTTAATAATTTTACCACCTCCTATTTCGAAACACTCGTCATTGGCGTATATAATAGTGTTATTGGGACGTGATGTGCGAATAAAGCAGATGCCCTTAGTATTGGCAGCCAACTCGACAGCGCGTTCACAGCTCACAGCATCGGAAGGATAAAATACAGTGCTACCTGGAATAGTACGGAACATCGCGATATCTTCAAGACCCATTTGAGATGGTCCATCCTCACCGATGCTTACACCACAATGGGAACCAACAAAATTCACATTTGTCTGGGAGATAGCACCCATGCGAATTTGGTCAAATGCACGCGTAAAGAAGGTTGCAAAAGTAGAGGCAAACGCAATTGTGCGATCTCGACATGCAGTACCAATTGCAACACCAACCAAATTTTGCTCAGCAATAAAGCACTCAATATAGCGGTCGGGAAAAGCTTGTTTTAATTTCTCAGAAAATGTAGAATTTTTGGTGTCACCGTCAAGAGCAATGACGCGAGAGTTATTTTTAGCAATTTTTGCCAATGCTGTACCATAAGCTAAACGAGTAGCTACTAGTTCGCCTGCTTTATAATTTGGTGGTTCAGACAACTGCACATTTGTTATATTGACTGCAGGTGGTGCCTTCAAACTGCTGGGTGACTTCACAGTCAACGATGGAGACCGTGCTGAAGAGTCCACCATTAATCCTTCCAAATGCTTAATCACTTCGTTGGCCTTATCTCCCAAGGGCTTGCCATGCCAATTTTCTAAATCTTCAATGTTAGGGAAAAATTTTCCTTTGAATGTTTTAGCGATAATGGCAGTCGGTTGATTTTTAGTGTTTTGTGCTTCGTGGAAAGCTTTGCACAACTCCTCAACATCATGGCCATCCACAACCAAAGCGTTAAAACCAAAAGCATCTAAGCGTTTGCGATAAACTTCCATTTGATGTTGTAATGAGGTTGGTTCAGATTGACCCAAACGGTTAACATCAAAGATGACACACAAGTTATCGAGTTTGTAATGACCAGCAAAATGCAAGGATTCCCAAATAGAGCCTTCAGCAGATTCACCATCACCAACGACTACATAGGTTCTGCAAAGCAAACAATGTTTAATTAAGCAATTTATATTTTCTTGATATTTTTCTGAACAAATCTCACCTATAGTCTGCTTTATCTAAGTTCTTGCCTACATAAGCCATACCAGCGGCAACGGCAACACCTTGTCCCAAGGAACCAGTGCCAACATCGATGAAGTTCAAGCGTGGGGTTGGATGACCTTCTAAATCACTGTCGACTTTACGTAAATTTTGCAATTGTTCAACTGGGAAGAGTCCAGCTTCGGCCCAGGCAGCATATAAAATTGGTGCAGCGTGTCCCTTAGATAAAACAAAACGATCGCTTGCGGGATCACGTGGGCATTTCAAGTTAAGATGCATTGTATTGAAAAAAAGCACTGACATAATTTCGGCAATTGATGCACATGATGTTGGATGGCTGAAATTTTTAACAACAGTTCAGAATTTTATGAAATATATTGATACATGAATATGTGTGAAAATTTTATACAGTATAATGCGTTTTCAACAAAAAAAAAATTATCAAATGAATGTTCTCTGTGTAGGGTATAAAAATGTTTGGCCTTTTAATAAAAATAATTTTTTTATATGATAAAACATTCTAGGCCTTGACTCAGATACATCTTATTATATTTCAACATTCATGTGTACATTTTTTTTCCAGACAAGTGGATTGTTGGTTGCAAATTGAAAATATTATGAATTCACAAAATATTATACGAGTATGTATGTACTGTAAGGCAGCGGTTTCCAAACAGTGAAACCCTTAACATATTTAACTTTTCGATTGTGAACACAGAGGGTATTTCTTGTGGTTATCAATGATACTCAAAAGCCATATGCTTAAAGTTCATAAAACTTATGAAAAACACATGCATTGTATTTGCAACGATTCTATTAAAACTCTTCGTGCAACTTTAAAACCTAATATCAAGTTGTATGCATAAGTTTCTATTTTCCATTAAACGTTAGCTACTCGTCTCTGGTTCGTACAATATATCACTTCCCGATTTTTTGGAATTAATACATGTATTTATGTTGTAGGCACGTATACAATTTTTTAGAAGCCTTTTATAAAGTTTTTAATAAATGTATCAAGACTAAGACGGTGACTATCAAAAAGAAATTAATTTTTAATTTTTTTCACACCCCGGGTTCAAGCAGTCACTCTACCGAGCAATTTCAGTCGTGTTCGAAATAATAAGAAGAACTTAGATGATAATTGGAAATGTCCTACAAAATATTAAATCAATACTAATATTTTTATGCTGGGAATATTATTGCGTTAAGTCTAAAATTAGCTGTCCGAAAAAATAAGATATGATGAAAAGTATAATATCCCAATTTTTATGTTTATCAAATACACGTACATGACTTTACATTCAATATCAAGTAGACTTTTTGACTACTTCGGCACACCTGGACTGGAGATATAAGGGCTAAGCAACTAAGTGTGATTTAGTATCTCAAGTATTTTGCAGTACTTGCCATAACTCTTCAGCGTTTCTTGCTACTTTTTTAGCATCCATCCAAAGACATTCTATTGGATTGGTATTGTAAAATATTATAAAAATTTTGCACGATGATTTAATTTTCATCTAAGTTCTTATCATTTCGAACACCACTGGAGGCCGCGTTTTACAGAGATATAACCATATAATTGCTAATGTATCATCTTTACCGAAAATCAATTTCACCGTAAACGCCTGAAACAAATCTAACAAATTGTATATAATTTGTATATAATCTGAAATGTTATAAAAGCTATTTCTTAAAATATGGATTATTTTTTGAGCTATAACAATTTTTTTTTCTAATAAAGCCTTATTTAGTTTTGAACTAAGTTTAAGAAAATTGAAGTATGAATAAACAAAAAATATATAATAATTTTAAATTTTGTCGTAATAGGCACCGTTTGGAAGACATTTAAGAAGCTTCGCTTAGCGCAACTCAGGAGATACATCTCAAGGAGTCGTTCCTAAAAGATAAAGATGCCGCATTAGTTTCATCTTATGCCTTTGTTCGTTATTTTGCCTTAGAAAACTAACGTGATTTGGTTATTTAAGGACTTAACATATAAGATCGATGCGATTACAAACGCCCCAATTTATTTAAAATGTGCTTTTATCACTTTGTTTGCTTGTGCCGAATTTTATAACACTCTTTTCAAAAATTTTGTCAATGTAGTTAGTTTGGTCTGGACGAATGATTCTTTGCAGTCAGTTCTAGAAATTTTTTTTTATATGAATAATTTTCCATTTTTAGGAAGGTGTAAAGAAGCTTAAAGAGCCGCGATAACGAATATACATATGTATATACTTAATGTGTATGAAGTCAAAACAACGTTAAGTTTTTTCAGTGTATTTTGCTTTTTCTTAAAGTTCATGAAAGTTATAAACAAAAAAGCTTGTAACTTAGTTTATGCATACATACTACTATTCGATCTCCTAGATTAAAGAAAAGTCTATTTCAAATGAACTCTGATCACACCACACCAGATTTTTTCCAGAAAAAAAAAATAATAAGTAGGAGGCTTGTCACGCCAGAGCTAGCTACAAATATGTGTATATGTATGTATATGGTTAGCCATGGCACTGAAAATTTGTGATAGCGTTGCTTTTTTTCAAGCAATCAAGACCAATTTGGTTTTGTGGTTTCTTTGATACAGTTTTTGTTTACTGAACTTATTACGAAATTGTATCCACTACATTTTGCTTGCATGTGAGTTTTATAAATAAAACTCAAAGAATATAAAAAAAAAATTGTATTTGTTATTTTTTCTACTTTATTCATAGGTATGTTCGTTTCAGATATGCAATCATTTGGAAAACGTATTATTTTTAATTACCGTAACTAAACTATGGTGCTGAAATTGTTCCTTATGAAGCTGCTATTAGCGACAGTTAGCAAATCGTTAGCTAAGTTGAAAAGTGACCCAAGCGTCATATTTTTTTTTCTGGGTATTTTTAATGTGACTACATACTAATAAGACTTCCTAGGTTGTGTGCGAAAAAAGCGGTAGGGTTTAATTTTGTGTGCCAGTCTAATATGCATAGATGTATTTTCTTATCAACATAAAATGCGTTCAGATAAGAAATGTGTCTTTCATGTTTGTCGTCAAAATGTTTCTATAGAAAAATAAGGCTATGTAAATAATCTATCTATATGAAACAAATTTTTTTTAAATGTAACGAGTTTACATTTATAAGAAATTTCATATCTTCTGTCTACTCTTACGGTCAAAATCTAAATTAATATTAAATTATTTCCACGAAAGCCAGAACATATAAAACTTAATCTGATACCACACGCATGAATGTACATATGATATATTAAATTGACTTTCAACAATTCGACAAATTTTAAGAAAATTTTAGATTTCTTTGTTACATAAATAAGGTTTCATGTGGTAAAATTAGTACCCACTGTGAAGTGTGGAAAGTTGCCCGTTATGGTATGGGGTTACATACTCGTATCGTACGAAGGCATTGGTGAATACACTCCTCAAAACGAATTGAAAAAAAGAGCTCAGAATTTAGGCTTCACTGACACTCAAAAAGCCGAAAAGTAAAGGTACAAATCGTACCATAAAATTAATTTAATGAAAAAAAAAATTTCATAATCGCCTTATATCAATATCAATATACTACCCAAAACATTTAAATTTTACTACTAAAGTAGACGTCCAATATAGCGTATAACGATATAACGAATTTCCATTTTAACGAACAGTTTTTCAAATCGGAATTTTATATGGAACCTGTCCCGAAATTTTTTTTCTGCATCGTCTTTTTATATGGTATTTAGTTTTTGAGCCATTTATAAAATATATATTTATGTATATCAATATTTCGATAACAAAAATCGATATATGTTTAAATTTGTCGATATTGTTGTTGATTCAAAATTCAACCATTTATGACATTTCAATAAAAAAAATATTTACAAGTAAAAATTCTAAAAGGCACGCAACTTAAACTCAAAGTCAAGCATTCCAGCGAATAAAACAAAACACAACAACATTAACATCGAATGACTTCACGATTTGTGTAAGTCTGTTGTCGCCGCTACCGCTGATGCTCCCAACGAATAGCGGTGCAAATAGCTTCAAGGTCGTAAAAGGTCATTAAGTTATATGAACATTTAAATAAACACTTGATAAATATATTCGTTTCATAGTAATCTGTTGCTTATCAGCTCAACAGCAAGAGCAATAGCAGTAACTCAGATTTACGCTACATTAAAATGTTTGCGGGAAAACATTTAGTTTTACATTGATGAAAGTGTTGCGCAGCACAAAGTTTCTAATGGCCTTTGCTGCATTACCGAACCACGTGGTCGACGGCGATCAAGTTGAAGTAGTCACCTTTACATTAAAGCGAATACAGCTCCAAAGGTTCCCATACATCTCCCCTTCCCAACCGAAATTGTTATACAAAAAGTATATAAATGTACGAGTAAATAGTTAATTAACAAATCGAATGCATCAGCATATTGCAAACTAATTTTAAAATGCTTACCCCGATTTCGAAGCTTGCGTAGAGGTAATTGAATGAATTCGCAAGCGGTGTGCGATATCCTTTAATTCCTGAATAGCTTTAGCTTCTGGCTTATGATACGACATTTTCAATCAAAAAACACTTTTTGCTAGCCACTAATTGAAACTTTAGTTTATCTACGTTCTGATTCCTCCACTTGGATGTTAGAGCGATGCCAAATTACCGGCGTATTGAACTAAACTGACGGTCGATTCCGAAGCTCAAATTGCACAAACAAAATTTACAGTTTTTTTGCTTTGTGGCTTTTGATTTCCAGTTGGTTTCTTTTAATCTTGGAAATTAAATAGGGTTGCCAATTTAACACGATTTCTTTTTTTAATTAACAATAATTTCTTAAATTGTCAATTTTTAATTTCTAGTTAAAAAATTATCTCTTGAAAGTGATGTTTTAAAAAAAATTTAGGAACAGGTTTACTTTAGCAATAATATTCGTATTTTTTCATTCCCAACAGGAAATCACGCAAGCGATGTGCTGAGTAGGGAAATGTAATGCAGGCTCTAAAATGTTTATATTTTTGATTGTTTAGTCAAAAACATTTCCAGAAAACATTACTAGTTGAGTTTCCGTCCTTATTTGCTGAAGTCCCAATTAGTTGCGCTAAAACTTTATAACGGTAGATATTTATTAATAGCTATATGTCGGTTTAACTTCCAGGTCTGAACAGTATAAGTTAAGATGCATTTCACCAGCTAGTTGGATCGCTTTAAAAAAGTTAAATTTTCAATATCATTACACCAAAAAGTTCCATATCCATTTTTGCTAATGAACAATTTCGTCTGTATAAGAGCTCTAGAGCTAGCTATGCAGCAAATGTTTAAAGCTTGTTGATTTTAAATAAGCTTAAAATTTAGCTCAAGGTCCTTTGTGGGATAAAACTAATTAGTTAAAAATCAAACATTCGCATTTTACCTAATGAATCTGATTGAAGGATATGCGTGTATGAACCATTTGAGATCAACTACAGTAGCATGATTGTGTGTACATATTACCTTTCAGCTCTAAGCATTTTAATAAAATTAGATTGAAGCATTAACACTCGTTACCTGATTTATAACACCTGCCGAAAGTTGCTTAAAAGATTTATTCTCTAAATTAAAGGATAAGGACAATAAAAAAACATATTCGAGCATAAAATTAGAAATTTCAAATTCGAACATGTAAGGCATTCATTGAGCTGATATTGAACAAAATGAAAAAATTCGGAGCATATAACTCTAAAAATTGTAAAATTACTAGTGGATATACATACTTACAATTAGATAGTCAATTGTTTTTAATTGAAAAAGAATTGCAAAATTGGCCTAAAATAAATAGTTGTGCAATAGTGGACCGATTAGAGGGCCATATCTATTTATTTTCCTCATCTTCGTTCCACGTTTTTCATCGACTTCTATTTTTTCATGGCCACAGATTACACTGCCAAATTTGATTTTATTAAAAAGCTAGCCTGTTTTCATCGATATCTTTTGAGCCGCTTATCCAATGAAAAATGTAATCACATGCGTTTGCTTGTCATTAAATCTAGTGCAAATTGAGTAGTAACTAGTGAGCTCACCTTATTTAATATCCCTAAGAGAGCATCCATAACCTACGTTGTTTCATTTTAGTCTCTTAAAAGCCTCTCCTAACGAGTTTTTACCATCCCCTCAATCAAATCTTTGTAATTTTTTGAATTAAGTTCAAAAAAGTTCAAGCACTTATGGACTACTATTAATCAGGTTGCATCACAAATTTATGTGGATTTTTTGTCAGTGTGGGTGTCGGTGAGAAAGAGAACAGGGAAACATAGTCTTGAACTCCTTGGATACCCCCACGTAGCTTTATGCCAAAATCCCCTTATCCCAAAGGCAAGTGGTTCATGGACGGCATAATAATGTGTAAACGAAATAATATTTTTTAACTTAAAATATGTAAATTTAATTTAATTATAAGATATAAAAAGATTGGGAACACCTGTGTAATGTTGTAATTTTTACTTCCCCTTTAATGGAATAATTGTTACCTTATTTCGTATAAATGTAAACTTTGGCAAATTCCAAATCGCACCTTCGATAGCTCAGTTGGTAGAGCGGTGGACTGTAGAAATGACTGACACATGTAGAAATCCATAGGTCGCTGGTTCAAATCCGGCTCGAAGGATTTAACTTTTCTATGAAGAGTACTTTTTGTAAGTTAATAAAACAGTTTTTATTATTTTATTTTTTTAAATGTACATTCATTAAATTTTTTTATTAAACAAAATGTTAGCTTCAATTTAATGCAGCGTGGTTTAGATTAAAGCATATCAAAGTTCTTTTAGTTTGTCTAAAATTTTAATGTGTTTTTGATCTATTTTCTGCTTTCGTAAGGATCTATGTATAAAAGTTTTAGCAATAAAATTAGGTACATATATTTTATAATTATAAAATATTTAAAAAAGATTTGTAGGTTTAACATACATTACAACTTAAAGGTGCCTGTTTTATTTATTTTTTAGTCAACATACTAAAACGTTTTTAAACATAAAAAATATACATTATAAGCTTATACGAATATATATTATATAAAAATAGGCTCTTTGTTCAGAAAATACATACATGGTTCTGTCTGAACATTGTACGTCCTAAAATTTAAATTGAATTTTCTTTTAAAATCAATATTGATTCCTAGTCCTTAAAAAAAGAGTTGTTCAGCAAAATTAAAGTCAGAAGCATGATACAATAATAGAAGTTGCCTTAAAGTTGTACAAATTCATTTAGTCGGGCAGCTATCGACCGAAATTTTGTGCTGATCAAACCACATACGCCTTCAAGGATTCTTAACATAATAAACTTACTGATTAATAATTGGGTAATATGAGAGTTGAAGTATGAAGCACTTAATGGCCAAGACGCCAACTCTCATATTACACAATTATTAATCATAAGTCACATTATGTTCAGAGTCCTGAAAGGCAATCGTGGTTCGAGCATCATATTTCTTACGCTAGCTACCGGTCTAAATGCAAAATGTAATCAAACGAATTAAGTTCAGAAATTCTTGCTTACTCTTTTTTGGCAGCTACATTTTGCTCTAAAATTATAATTTGACAAGTTTATATAACCGATTTGCCAAATTTGGCTTCATAGTTAACAAAACGTTAACAAAAATTGTTCAGCTCAATTCGTTTTCTTACATTTAGCATTGGATTTTAACAACTATGAAGCCACTGAAAGGGAACACATACTGATATAATATAACCTTTATTATTAAATCACGAACATCACCCCTATTATTGAATCATGGTTAGAACTACGTGTCAGTGTGATTAAAATCTTCTAAATGCCTGTCATTTTAATGAACACAGCTAAAATTACGAGACAAATTATTGATGTATTATTATATTAAATTAAAACAAAAGATTTGAAAACAAATAGAATATCAAAATTTATACACTACTTCTTCATTTCGCTAGTTTGGAAGAAAAAATACAAAAGTAAAGATTGGTCAATTAACACATAGGTATCAATCATAATTAATTGGGAAGTATATAGCGCAGAAAACTTGAATTAAATTTTTTGCTGTCGACTCTTAAACATTTTTTGAGTGACAGAAAATAAAGCAAACGGGCCTAATTTTGATGTGGATATAAATTTAGTTAAAATAACAACTTTTATTAAAAATACTTTTAAAAATAAAAAATAATTAGTTAATATCATTGAGGTATCTATTTCATAAATAATAACATTAAATAATCAAAATAATTTACAATTACAACAAAGAATAAGTAATTTTTTAAAAATATCAATGATTCGAAGTAACTACTGATTTTATAGCTGCGTAGATGATTCTATTAGCTAGTTATAATGAAAATACATATAGGTTTTCCATTCAAACTTTTTAATAACGAAATAAGATTTTAGTTTACTAAGACCAGTTACAAATCATTACTATGAGTTATTTAAAATTAATCAGAAAATACAACAATAATATAAACTATTTTAATAAATAATACAAAACGGAGAAAAACTAAGTTAAGCAGTCAAATAATGATCTTAATGTTTTTATCACTTTGTATAAGCACTAAAATAAATAAAAAAATTAAGTTTCTTACAATCTTAAGAAGTGAAAAAACTTCAAACAGGATATTTGTATATTAATATAATAAAGATTTTGTTTTCTGAAAAAAGATAAAGCATTGTTTTCATCAATGGCACAGAAAAATTAGACCTCAATTTTTAAAATCATCCCAACAAGTTGAATGTTTGCATGAAGCTTTATCTTAATGTATTGAAGAATAGCTCCATATCACTCTTTTGAATTTTTCTTGGACTTTATTGGTAGCTAAAGAAATTCGCCACATTGTCTTTTTTTCGTAAATTTAAGACAGCGTTTACACGAGGAAACTCTTGAAAGAAAGTTTTCCTGTTTGTAGGCAAGAAGGGAAAAACGAAAGGGTGGTGTACAGAATTTGTCGTACACGCGAAATCCCTTTCGTTCTATTCTTTAGCTGATATAACGCTTTGAATTTACGTTTGTTGTGGCGGGTTGACGCAGTAATTGCTTTGAAATTTTCTTGCACAAACAAATTCTAGTTTCCGTGTGTAAACGCAAAACAAATTCACAAAAGAGAATAGACAAGAATTTCTTAGACCAAATTTGCTAGTGTAAACGTTGACTAACCGGTCGCGAGAAAAATGACGGTACTTTTATGGATAAAGTTAATTTCGAAGTTTAACCATTGGAACTTGGCATTTGTATGATTTTGAGTATTGCTCACTGAAAACACCATCTTTAATTATTTGTGCGAGATTCTAATAAGATTATAATTTTTTGAAATTGAATTAAAATTTCCCAATTTTAAATTTTAAGGCCAGGAAAGATTTTGACAAAGAAATAAATTCTGTTTGCTAAGTATTTGAGGAAGTCAATCTCTTCTTCCAATTTTCTGAAATGAAATTTTTAGTCCTTTTTGTGTGTGTTTTTTATATTTAGAGCTGGACTGAGATAATTTCTTTGGAAATGAAAATACTCAAAAATAAGAAGTGATTTTTTCAACGAATCCACTCCAGGAATCAAATTTGGAATTGACTTTTTCAATTGTGTGGTAAGAGGATTTGATTACTTTAGTGTTTTCATTTCAGGATTAATAATTTTGAACATAGAAATTTTATTCCATTCCGAACAATTGAAACAAGGAATAAATTTTTGAATTCCATGGCAAAAGAAATTGGTCCCTCTGGCGATTTTACTTCAGGAATCTACATTGGGAATTGAAAAAATGTCAATTTCTTGAAATGGAGTCAACTCCGAATTCTATTTCATTGGCATGAAATTAAAAAATTCCATTTCCAAATTTTGATTCTAGAAGTGGAATTGACAAAGATACCAACGAACATTTTTGAGCAGTTTGATTCCTAAAAGAATAATGCATAGCCAGCTTTGACTATAATATATATATATATATATTTCATTACGTAAACTCTTGAAAATCAAGCCCTATTACGACATTTCCGCCGCTTGCCACACCAACTAAAAAAAACAGTGTACAATAATCCATATGCCATTAACCGATAGATCTATAAGACACTCATCATGTCTTTATTAAATTAACCGATTATAACTCGTTTTGATGGATACTTTTTTCTTAACATGAATTCATTTAAAAACCTAGAAGATATTTTTGAAATTTTAATTTTGAAGTTAAAACCGTCACTTTTCTCGCAAATGGTTAGATGTACGAAAAACTGTTATGCAATGCATATTTTATAGATTATAAATTTTTTACGAAAACTAATTTTGAAGAGTTTATTGGAAATTTTTTAGAAATTTTCTTGGGTGATGATTGTGATTGCTTTTTTCTTCGTTAATGTAACATAACTATTTAATATCAAATGAATACCATGGAACGGTAGCATTAGAAAACTAACCGAAATGAATTTCTGTGAAAACTTTTCAAAGCATCTAAACAATAACAATACCCTATTGATAAACGCAAGAAACAGAGAAACTAAAGGGAATTAGAAATATGTATGTAGTGTATGTAACAAAAAAAAAAAACTTTTTTCGAACTGCAGATTGCTCTTTGGTTGTGGTATAAATAAGCAGTGCTCTGGCAATGTTAAAATTTAACTGTAAAAACAATGACTATGAGTTGAAATATCATCTTACTTCTGACATGATTTTAGCCGAGAGAAAGTCTTCTTAGATCTAACTATTTTTTATAAATTTCAATTTCAGTTCGATTACTAAGAGTACTTCGCGTAGCATCACAATTTAGCCAATCTAATCCAAAGCAATGCCTTGTATCCAAGAACTTAAATCGCTACCATCCGATTCCATTATAACTTCATCAGGCTCATCAGTGGCAAGCAGATATTGTGCGGCGGTTCGACCACTTAAATAGGCACCATGTACAGTTGAATAGAAATTGGAATGCGTATGCTCACCAGCAAATAAAATAGCAGGCTAAAGGAAAAAAATGTATTGCTCAAATTTTTAAGTAGCATTTTTTGACATTGTAAGCAAACCCTTAGTTCTTGTGGACTAGAATACAGCGGTTGTGCTAAATTTTCAATATCTTCTTGCGTGGCGCCAACTGGTATAGTTGTGTACGAGCCACAAGAGTAAGGTTGCGATTTCCAGCTAGTGCTGAAAATAAGAAAAAATGCTTCATATTGCAATTTAAAATTTTTTAACTCTACATACCAAATACAGCGTTTCGGTTTCGGCACATAGGGATCTTGTAAAAAGTTGCGTAAAATTTCAGTACACTTTTCAGCAATCAATTCATGTGATAGTGTCTCCATGTATTCAGCTTCATGTCCGGATACCCAACCCAATAACAAAGTATCCGAAATTTTGGCAAATGAATAAATTTTCTTATACCAATTTTTGCTTAAATAAGCCGCTGAATTTCGTTCCACATCCGAAGCGTGTAGTTCATACTTGTCATTATCCCATAACAGCATTATTTCAGATATATCGGCACTCAGGAATGGACGCTCATATTCAAGAAATATTTTATCGACTGTGCCATACATGAGATTTTCAATAGACTCCTGTTTGTACTGAGGCAATTCGGGATCGAATAGCGTTTTATGCGTGCGCTTAAGCACACCTAACGGTATGGTACATATCACATGATCTGCATAAAAAACACGACCATCTTCACAGGTAACTCGTACTGAGAAGTCGCCGCTATCCGATTCAACAGAGCCACCCCGTCCACCAGTAGTAGTAGTAGTAGGATACTCGGTGACAGTTTTTTCAGAATCATCGTCCGACTCCTCCGAATTTTCATCTACTGTTTCAAGGCCTGTTAATGTCTTTTTTCGTTTCCAATAAATTTTTTTCACAGGAAATTTTGTAATAATTGCGTCCTTTGCTATTTGTGCAGATAAAGGACGTAATATAGAGCTATAACCAGATGGTAGCACTATATTTCCGCCCTGAAGTTCTGTGTAACTACCTGTAATATGTAAATACATATTTATATAATAGTATTATGTTTGTTGAAAATAAAAGTTATTCCATTTCATGGAAGCACTTACCTAATTCTAAAAGATCTACCTCGTTCATACTATGACATCCGGTTATACAAGTTTCACGCTTAAGTAGACAATTAAAAATTAATTGTTTTAACTGTTTCTCTTTTGGATCTTCTATTGAGTTTAAATAAATTTCAATTTCATAGTTGATATGCTCCCCAACGCTATTGATATCAGGTGGCGGACTATATTGACATAGAAAGTACTCATCACACCGACGTAAGAAACAAACGTAAGCCTCATATATTTCTTGCAGTATGTTGAAGGGAACTTGATTGCCATCCTCGGTTGTTGCAATCACTTTGTGTGATTTTGGTATGTTTACAACACTGGCCAAGCCATGCTGTACAGCGATTTCAAAAATTGGGTTACCCAGCACACCGTGAATCCAATTGGCGCCAAGTTCAACCTAAAAAAAAATAGATATAACTGGTTGTTGAGAATTTGTGTTTTCTGTTCTATAAACGGAATATTAAGGCTTAAAAGGGTAAGGATAAAAAGGAAATCTGTGGATTGGCGATAAATTCTTATTGTTTAAGAACTTTTTTATTGCTGTTAAAGAAAAAATTACGGAATTAGTAATTAGAAGATGACCCGAGATGTTTGAATATAGTTGCAATGGATATACCGGCCAATATACGGAAATAAGCTCTTTTATTAGATTTTACAATAAAAACCCATGCCGATTTTCTTGCCATCTATTGGCGACTTCTATTTTAAATGTATTTGCTATAATTTTGACATTACAGAAAAACCATCAGTAAAAAGTCAAATGCCTAAAATGGTCAGATTCAAAACTAGAAGCAATGTATGTATTTGGACGAACAATAACCTAACGCGAAATAAGTATTCCAACGGCAAAAATAGAGGTTAACAAGAAAGGACTTTTTCATTATTATAGATCACGCTTTAACCTTTCTCTGCGTGTGTGATTTTTAATTTGCTATACAAAAGCAGGAAGGACAAACTTATAACTTGATTTTATACCGGAAAAATTGGGCCCATAAAGCCCTTACAGAAGGTTCCAAGTCAAATTCTACACATTGGGACTACTTAGCACAAGCCACAAAATTCGCTAAATTGAACTTTTTTGCTATCGTTTTTAAATTACGAAAATTTTAAGTAATTTATTTAAAAATTAGCATTATTGGTACTTTATACTATCATATTTATTTAATTTATTTTTTAAATGACAGACAAGCATGCAATGAATGAATGAAAACAAACCGCCTACATATAAATATGTGAAAAACAAACATGGAGTTGATTTAAATATCAAGTAAAAAAAATATCAGAATTGTTTTGGTATAAAATTTTTTTGTTATACTAAAGAATTTTGCTATGCTAACATCATTTGATAGCTTACCTTGTGTATAAACACACACACTGAATAAATTTAAGTTGTTTATTTATTTCTAGTAAAAACATGTTTAGCAAATTGCAATCAAAACTAGTAAACATGGGAAACTAAAAGCCTCTTATTTAGCAACTACGCTTGTAAGATCATAGTAATGATCAACGCATTGTTTTACTCATTGTTTAATTTTACTAATTAAAATATCTATAGCAGTTACCTATCACAGCGTGACAATGTCTTCGTGCATCAATTTATAATACGTAGTATATAAAAGCATAGTACCCTACTGTTGTTTGTGCTTCAAACTAAAAATTAAAACAATGCTTATTATATCAAAGCTTCATCCAGCAAGCAGTAGGTTATTGTTGTTTCTTATTTTGTATGAAAACACCGGATACATTATACAATTAATGTAGGTGTGTCACCCATTAAATTCGATGTAACATTTGCCTATAGATTTTTATACCCTACAAACATCGAACAGCGTTTGAAACACATAGAATGAGGCGTGTCAAGTATACAAAAATAATTTATATTCATGATCAGCGTCACCTCCAGAGTTAGTCCAAAATCATGATTACGGGAAAACGAATCAATTTAATTTGATAACATTTGTTACACTGGTTACTTTCAATTGTACCTCGTGAAGGAGTGGTATTGACATCAAAACTACTTTTGGAAAGCACATTCAGGCAAAACAGTAAGGCAAAGGGAAATATTAATGCTATTTGCTAGAACTTTATAGTTAAGCCTATAAGCAGTTTACCGGCAGAATGAAAAATTTTTAAAGTTTGTCTATTTGATAAATTAGATATGCTCAATAGGTATTTTATTTAAAGAGTTTTGAAACTCCTTGATTTTGCACTTAACTACGCACTTTTACTGAAAAAAATATGGAGGAAAATCATTTCCATATCATACATTTTCAAAATACTATATATAGAAAAAGGTTACCAAATAAACCAACAATGCTGACGCAAGCAAGAAACTTTTCTGGGTTAAGCAGATGAACTTGGAATAACATTTATTGAAACTGATATCACAACATAGCAATGAAAAATTAACAGAGGTAAATTATTGAAACAATTGAAAAGTTAAAGCTTTCAGATGATGAAAAAAAGTGAGCTGACAAGTTATGAAAGATTTTATAAGCATCTCAAATTTGATGGAACTCTAAATTATATCAAAGATAACTGCAATTTATACAAAATATCAATAATTTTTATTGATGAAATTCGGAATCATCTTTTCCTTTGTTTTTAATGAAACTAAAAATTTTATACGATAAAGCGGACGTTATATTGGTTCTTCGCCACGCGCAGAACTACTGATGGCTAATAGGTTCGATAATTCAACAAGCAACCAATGGAATTCTTGAACACTTACATAATTTTCACAAAAATAAACATATTTTGACAGAATACAAAAAAAGGCTTAAGATCGTTATATTAACAGGTATTTAAATAAATAATACTTAAATGAAATAAAATTAAAAATTATTAATGTATGGATAATTATTAAATTACGGTATTTAGAGACACAGAGAAGTGGTACATGCTTTTACATATAGCATAGCAGAGTACTTCTGTTGCGACAATGCCAAAAAACTGAAGAAAAAATACTATTTTAATAAATTCTTAAGATTCTTATACACACTTTTACAGTTGATTTATTATAGGGTATTTTATTTTCAGCAAGGCCAAAGGTAACACCCTTATTAGTTTTAGTAGATTCTTTAGTATATATTATTTAGTACATAGATATGTTTATAATTACTAACAGAAGCTGCAACTAACTAAGGGACAAAGGCAATTCTTAATGTATTAAAAAACCATTAAAATTTTAAGAAATAGAAGTCTGTTTTGCTGTCTCTTTTATTCTTATTTAAGCATTTTCATATTGATGATAAAATGTTTTTATACTTAAAGTATACAGAAAAAAAAGTAGTAAAAATTTGAAAATATTTAAGAAGCGTTAGATTGATTAATCGGTGAAAAATTAATTTTGCTGTGAAAAGGAAAATTTAGCTAGCAGTTCTGAGCATATTCAATATGATTCCCAAATGTGTATGTCACATAATCATATTCACTCTGTTTATCTGAAGTTGGCGTTTGCTCAAGAAATCTTTCATAGATTGAGAATAAACTGCACTATTTTCCTTAGAAAAGAAGCAATAGCATCGAAAACTTGAGTGACGTTGCATAAAGCAAGTTGATCAGATGCCTTGATTTTTTCACACAAAATAAAACATGAAATGGCAGCTATATCTGCATCATTAAGTAACTCGAAAATATATTTTTTTTGAATTATGACGGTCTTCCGATATGTATGAAATTAAAAAAAAAAATTGACGTGATGGAGTATGCAGGAGGCTGATTTGCATTCTTCGACCCAAAATCCATAAGAAAAAAAAATTGTTCCCAATACAAAATAAAATAAAATTTTTTCAAAAAATTTCACACTACTTTGTGACAACTTTAAAGCTCGATTTTCTTTCTTTTCTACAATTTTTTGAGTAAATTGCCAGAAACTGAAAAAATTCCGATTGTGTCCAAATTCAAGCGGCGAGTTTGGATTAAACGTTCTTTGAATTAAAAAATGAAAAAATTGGAGTACTAAGTGCCAGCTAATTATATATCCGTGGACAATTGGCAAAGCAACCTCGTTTGATCTATGATAATAACTCAATATAGCGTAAGTCTTGCGTTGAAGCAAAGAGTTAAATTGAAAGACGTTTTGTCAAGTGTCCACACATATGTATGTATATTTCATTTTGAGGTGGGAAAGAAATTTTGTCCAATAAATTTTAATTCTGGCTAACTGTAAGACACTTTTTTTACCAACTGAGCAATAGACCGACGGCAATGTGTTTATACGATCATGAACTAAGTAGGCGTATAAGAATAGCACACAACTAAGTACATTTTTTTTTTTCGTAACGCCACCTCCCGGACCATTGTAGACAGTCGCGCTTTTTGCAATAATTAAAAATTTTTGGCAACAATAAACTAACAGAACCCCAAGCAAGGACGCATAGAGCAATAAACGCAACTAAATGCATATTTACGCTAAGAAATTACGACACTAAAGTGATGTCAAGTAAAACGTAATATGGAAAAGCAAGTGCGAGGTTGCGCACAAAAAATTATAGATAACATGTTGATATAAGGCAAGAGGGGAATGCACTATTTTGATTTGCAATAAAAAATTAAATTTAACGGCAAGTGAGCTAAATAATAAGGAAGTTTGGTTACAAGGTAGCGTACAAGATTAATTTATAAAAAAGATTATAATGAGCACAACTGGGATAGAAGTAATTATAGTTTATAATTAGAAAAAAAAATGGGAAAAGGGGAAAGGACAATAGAAAAAAAAACACAACATATGTGTTAAAGAAATCATAAAATTTGCATTTGAGAAATCAATCGAGTGTAAATGACAATAAAAAATTAAAAGAAAAAAACACAAAAGACAAATTCTTACAAATCCTTTGCTTACATAATACGTCAACCTAAAAACTGGTGCTACGCTTACTCACCTTTTGCGTACCCAGCGGTATTGAAACAATGCGTCCACCAATTCGATTTCTCGCTTCCAAAATGCGAAAACTATCGCAACCGTTTTGTAGTAGATGATTCGCTGCCGATAGTCCAGCTACGCCAGCTCCAATGATAAGCACCTTCACCTGATTTTGTTGTGAACTACAGCCAGCAGCAGCAGCTTCTTGCGTTGATGCTTTTGCATGCTCATCGGTGGGTGAAGGTGCTGGCGGATGAGGTGCAGTTTCACCCATAATTACTGGATTTTTTTTTAATTTTATTTAAAGTTTTATGATTTGCCACATTTAGGCAAAGCTTGGAGTTTTCGCTTTGGAATTTTTTTCACTGTTTCATGGGTATTTTCTGTATCAATGTTCATAGCCTTTATGGATGACAGTTCAGCAAATGTCAAAGTATTTATGCGTCCCACTGTTATCGACTTCACCATAGGAGCAAATCGAACTAACAGCTGTTTTCGCTGTTGCTATGTGTTCAACTCAGTGGTCATTGCTAATGTTGCATTTAATACCGGCACGTTTGCTGCGAAAACATCAGGAAAACACAATGGGCCCGCGATTTTTAGTGACATGTCACAATGCGTTTCATTTTAGAACTCGTTTCAAATTGAAATAGTTTTATTTATTTTAATATTTTTAATTATTAAATCAAATTTACACTAACAATTTTTACATCTGTTTCGGAAATTTATTTATTTGAATATTTATAGAAATCAATTTTATTTATGAAATTATGCAAAGTTAACAGCAGATGCTACTGGAAAATAGAAACAGCTGGTTATCGAGACTCTAAGATTTTGACAGATCACCACAGAAAAATGATGGTAGGTTCCTAAACTGAAACAGGGACAGCTTGTTATGGCAGTTGTGAGGTGAATTTAGCACAGTTCAGCGGTAAGTTTCGAGGAGCACATCGCGATGTTGACAAAAAGTTAAGAATTTACGCACCTTAGCATTGCTCTCTAATACATTTTTGTGTATGTTAAAGGTTATTTTAATTATTACAGAAATATAAATAAACATATGAAAAAAAACCCTAAAACTATTTTGATGAATGACTCTAAATTCGATGTTCCACATCGGAAGCTTACGTCGTCACGCAATCCATTGCAAATTACTAAGCAAAACAACGTCATATTATTATGCGAGTAAGTGACTACTTAGGACGTATATATGAATATGTATGTGATGATCTGAGGCGTGAAGTTCAATTCTTAATTGACAGCACTCCATTTGAGACCATATATTTATATAAAAAAGGTTTATATCAATTATTGCTGAAACGGAAAATATTATTTTCTAACGTCATTTGATATAGCTCTAGTGCCCCGTTTCCTGGGCATCATCAACATTTCCACATCCATTGATGCAATACAAAAAGTTTTGAAAGCGACACCAATAGAGGCTATGCAGATGTTCGGACTTCTGTAGTGATGTTCAAAATTCATTTCAATTCTTTGGAATGGAATCAAAATTTTTCAACTTCATACTTTGACTCTTGTGGTGAAATCGAACCATTCCTTTTGCCAAAGAATTGAAACACCCGACTCCAGTTACTTACAATTGAATTAAAAATACTATAGTACATTATGAATTATGCCCTACGCCATTGAATTACAATGTCGGTTTCAAATTCCTGAAATAGAAAAGTATTCATTCCAACCTTCTCTGCATATGCCATATATTATGATAACTCTCCTTTTATTCTTAAAACCAGCATGCATTGCATTTATAAGGAGCATGAGCGTTGGCTTATCCGTTAAATAAAAGACTATCACTTATTACTCTGGCTTGGCCTTATTTCGAGGCTCGAACTGTGTTCTAGAGTCTTGTTAGACATCAAAACAAAAATGGATAGTCAAAACATAAACAAAGAACTGTCATCTAAAATTGCAATCATAACTTTTGTAAACGAAAAATCTTACATTAAGCGAATTGATCAAGGGGCTAAGAACATATTACCATCACAAAATGTCACGAAGTAAAGAGGATGCGGCACATTTACTTGCCGCACCTAATAAAAAATTGAGATTTCGAGGTGATATAAATTTTCAAAATCGTATTGATGAACTTTTTGATGACGATAATGGACAGCAGCAACAGCAAAAACAAAAACAACAAACGAGTGAACACAAAAAGGAAACTGGTAAGAAAAAAATTCATGAAAACTTAAAAAAAATAGAAATATACGCCTACGTATAGATGGCGAAAACCAGTTGCATTCTAAAACGGAAAAAGTTTCATTATTCTCTTTTCCCAAGTAGAGACTCCATCGTTTATGGATTTTTTCAAGGTCGAAATTACACGAGGCTACATTTTAGAACACGATGAGGAACGTTATACAGCCCGTCGGCAGAAAATTTATTCATTTATGAAGATACCACGGGACTTGGAGCGTTTTATGGTCTACGGCATCATGCAGTGCGCGGACTCTTTTCTTTATATACACACGTTCCTGCCTATTCGTTATGCGCTAGCATTGTGGGCTATTATCTCGCGTCCCATTGCCAGTTGTTTGGGTATGCGAAGGCGAACGTTGCGATTGCTAACGCCGGCTGAAATTTGTGACATTCTGAAAGGTTCAATTTGGATAGCGTGTACTTTGCTAATGCTTTCGGTGGATACCAATAGAGTCTATCATATCATCAAGTCACAGTCTATTATAAAATTGTACATTTTCTATAATATGCTTGAGGTTGGTGATCGTTTGCTATCTGCCTTCGGACAGGATACCATTGATGCATTATTTTGGACAGCGACAGAATCTAAAAACTCCAAGCGTGAACACTTTGGGTTGATTACACATATCGTATTCGCTTTTATCTATGTAGTGTTGCATAGTTTTCTAATAATGTTTCAGGTGAGTTGAAAAAGCTGAAAAATTCAATATATGGCGTTAATAATTTCAATATTATTATATTGTTTCGTCCAATCCAAAGGTATATATTTTTTGTGTATACTTTCAAATGAAAAGTTTAAAGGTAAATTGTCGATTGCATATGCGAATAAGGTGTTTCCGTTGGACAAAGCATTATACGCTACCCGAGAGTATATTTATTTTGTACTTATGTTTGTAATATATAAGGGTATATGAAAGTTATTAATATATTATTTTTGTTACATATCATCTGCTGCGCCGAGTTAGTGTCTGTTCGAAAAATCAGCTCAACTGTATCGCATACAAAATTGGTGTGCTCGCTACACAAATAAATAGTACTGTACTAAATATAAGCCAACATATTTAATACAAAAACCAGATATTTAAAAACCAATTATTTTTTAATGCCAATTTCAGAGACATACCATTTGAAACTCCCACAATTTCATGGTAAAAGGTCGATTTCATTCAAGGAATTGAATTCTTTTGATTCGATTTTATATCATTGAAATTCGAAGTCGACTTTTTCTGTTTCATTTCAATCGACACTTTTCCAGAACTCCCTTGAATTAAATTTAGGGTAATGGCATCACTTCTTAAACCACTGTCGTTGCCACAAATTACTGATTTTAAAGAATAATAGAATCGCATTCATTGCAATAGATGGTGTTGATGGAAGCTAGTACCTTTTCCTAGCGATATATTCTGAGGATTGCCAAGAGTAACCTATGTAACTGTTTTAGATAAATTGTATCACTTTAAAAAATCATTCCTTAGAACTGCAAGTTTCATTTGAATCTGATGCTATACAGAGCAATGTATGTGGATAACATTATTAGGTATCCATATCTTCATTATATTATAAGCTATGAAAACATCGAAAATAGTTATATATATAGTATAGGGCCAAATTTTAATCTACATAGACAGCTGTGTACCATTTAAAACAATAATTTACATTATTAAGTGAGATCTTGTTAATGGAGTACATACTACGTATGTCTCAGAAGAAGGTATTTTGTATTTTTGTATTTTAAATTGTAGGTTCCATCACTCATGACCTATGGTGTCGGCATCTTAGTATGTATTAAGCACTTCACGAGATACATATCATTTAACCTACGGTTATGTGTATAGAGTAGATATTAAATATGTATCATGATTTTGCTAGTGAACCTTGAATTCTAAATGAAAGCTAATTCTTTAAGCAAATGCTCTCAACCGTTCCATATTATGTGAATGTATGGTTATGATACGAAGCTTTTTAGAGCTATTTACATTTGCTCAGAAATACCTACATACAAATGTATATGAAAATAAATATTGTAATTTTACTTTTAGGCCACAACTTTGAATGTAGCTGTAAACTCCAACAACAAGGGATTGCTAACCATCATGATATCCAATAACTTTGTCGAGTTGAAAGGCTCTGTATTTAAAAAGTTCGATAAAAACAATCTCTTCCAACTCACTTGTAGTGATGTGCGCGAACGCTTTCATCTTTCCGTGCTGCTTTTTATTGTTGTCATACAGACGATGAAAGAATTCAATTGGAGTTTTACACATTTTTGTGTCATGTTACCTGATTGTTTTTCAGTGCTTTTAACGGAAATTCTAATCGATTGGATAAAACATGCTTTCATTACACGCTTCAATGAACTACCAGAATATATTTATCGTGAGTACACGACCAGCTTGGCATACGATATGACGCAGACACGTCAAAAGCATGCTTTTTCAGATCACTCAGATTTGGTGGCACGTCGAATGGGCTTCATACCGTTTCCACTTGGTGTGGTTTTAATCAAAGCCATATATTCAGCAGTGTCATTTGATAATTTAGGCGCATTTATATTATTTTTATTTGCGTATGCTTTTGTAATGGGCTTGCGTATTTGGATCACAATCTTAGCTTTGGGTAAAGCTTGCAAACTTATGAAAGAGCATCAGGATGAAAAGAGTAATTCAACACCGAGCTCTATGACAAATGTACCACCTATAGGCGTCGGTGGTGCAGCAACCTTATCAGGTATAATAAATTTACCTGCTAGTCCTGCTTCAGCAAATTCACGTTTGCGGTCAGATGTGGCAACGTCACCAATGCATCCATCACATTCGTTACATCGCTCTACCAATATGAATCTAATACACGATATAGTCTTCTCTCCAACCTCGTCAACATCGACACCGAAACATAATAAATCTTCCATTGGCACACCAACTTCAAATGCTGACATCGAATTAGATATTAAAAGTTCTTTGGAATTGGGTGCAACAGCACTTTTTTCCAACAGTGATGTTGATCTAGATGATGTTTGTCTCAACGAAAAAGTTTTGGAATCAAATATTAGTACACCCTGTTTCGTGGAAGAAGAGTTGGCACGTTCAGAGCCTGATTTATTGCAGCAGCAGCAACGTGAGGATAGCAATCAGCTGCAACTTAAAAATGGAAACTGCGCTGTGCACTGCACTGGTCAGTTGGATCACTCAAATCGTTTACGTACCCATAAACGTACCCATAAACGTTCTGAGTCAGAGCCCAGCATGCAGAGCATAGTTGGCGTGTGTACCAGTGGTGATAATGAATCGCATGCGTAGTGGGGTGTAGTTGGTAATTTTAAAAAAATTAGCAATTGATTTTATTAATTTCAATTAAGTTTTTGCTTGGAGCACAATTTTTTGGTTCAGGCAAAGCACTGGATATAATATTAAGTTTTAAATATTAATTTTATTTTACTGTGTAGTACAGTAAAAAAGAACAAAAGACATTTATTTGAAATTGCTCAGTTAAGCTTCTATTCTACTATGAACAGACTCTACAAAACCTTGCAATCTAAAAGAAAAAACATTCATTCTTCGGCAACATCAGGCTCTACTCACAAAATATATTTTGTTTGACGGAGCATTACAGAGTTTAACTGAATGGAAAATCAATCTTGTTTTGTAGTCTGCTGTAATTTTGATTGGCTTGATTACAAGCCAATCAAAATGCCTATAAAACTAAATAAGTCTGCAGATGAATATGCACACCTCACCAGAAACTCTAAATTTAGGAGATTTTGAAATCAAACATTACAAAATAATTACTTTAATTAATTTATAGAATAGATCAGAATCCGTTCCTTTATGCTTCCACAAAGTTGGCATTTTTATAGAGACTGTGAGTTGCTATTATGCGAAAATCGAGGCAGAACGTTTCGAAAAACTGCTAAAACTATTGTGTGATTCAAATGAGATGCACATTGTTGGTTTACAATCAGAATACACTAAGTCCAAAAATTAAATTTTGTATAGACATACTGACAAACTTTATTTTTATGAAAATTCGATGAATATATTTTCAAAACAATGCACTTAGTTTAACGATTGACTTAATCTTAGTACTTTGTTGTAGTATGCAGGTAACTTTATAGGCACTTGAACTCATATTTACAGGAAGCATTTAGTGTCATTTTCTTTTAAACCAATGATGATTGCCAATTGGTATGAAATAATTACATGTTTCAACTTGTAGTTCCTCTCATGTTGGACTTATGTATTAGTTTATTTGCTAAGTAAAAGTTGTATTACTTAAAAATACCTTTCAAATCCAATTTAATCAAAAAACAATACGCCCAATTAAAAAAAAAAAACAGTTTCTGATTATATTCGCATAGTAGAACAAGATTTTAGAATCAGTTTTCGTTACCATTTTCATGAGTTTCAATATGGTATTTATGTTGAGGCGGGGTGTGAATATCTAAAAATTGATTAAAAGCTTAACAAATTTAAATTTCATAAGCCTGAAGAAAAATACTTAAATATTGAATCTATCACATCCTAAAAAAACTTATCAGGAATTCAATAAAACTTTTTCAAAAAAGGAAGTCATGGTAATATATGGACCTATCCAAATTTTCGCACCGAAGTCTTTAATTTAATTGTTTCTATTTTTATACTCGCATTCGTCATACATAAATTGTTTAAAAAAAAGAGCTTACAAATGCACACTTACACTAGCATACATATGTATTACAGTGTTTTAATACTTATGTAATAAATCCTATACATATTAAAATGAATTGCCTTATAATTGTTGATATGGCATATACTAACAATTGAATTTGTTAAAGAAATGGACATTAAAGTCTATTAGTTTTTAAGTCTATTAAAGAATTTGCATGTCTGCATATTAACATAAAACTTATTTATGCTTTTCAATTTAATACTGTGGAATATAAGATTCATTAATTTGCATAGCATAAGAAAACTTTTTGTATGTTATAAACTTTTAAATAAAGAAAATGATAAAAATGTCAACTTTTATTAAACATAGTCTAACTGCAAAATAAGGTCATGAGCTGGTGGATTTTTAATATTAATTTCCTGGAAAAAGTCAATTGTCACCGTACAGTTGTCATGTATTACTTTCACATGAGCTCCATCACCACATCATATCACAGAAGATACAATATATGGAAGCAAGGACGACTTAGGTTGAATTCTGGTCCGGTGTAAGCTAAAAACCCAAGTTCTCATTTGAAGTCATAAGTTACAACAACATTAGAGAAGAAGCTGGGAAGATATGGTAAAAAATTAAAAACAAAAATGTTGGTTTACTTAACCGTTTTAAATCAGTTTTATTTATACGTTGCGCAACTAAGTTCTCGCTGTTTTTTGTTAGAAATGCAACTTTATTGTCAAAAAATAGTTACAGATGAATCAATCAAAGTATTGCCCATTGCTAGATAAAACTTTTCCCCATTTTTCTGGTAGAGCACGAATTCCATCATGGTAGAAGTGTTCGTCTCTTGAAGCTATCCATGAATCAAGCCATTTTTGAGGTCTTCATAGGAGTTGAACTGCTGATTAGCCAGACCATGTGCCATGGTCCAAATCATGGTCTTTGAAGGGACGAAACCAATCTCGGCACGTTGTTTCGCTCAGAACACCATTTCCGTAAACTTTTTGGAGCTCTCGATGCGCGTCAGCTGCCGTTTTCTTCGATTGAAAGAAGAAAATCAACACCTCGCGCAAATGACGACTATTTGGCACAAAATCAGTCATTTTCAAGCAACCACAAACAGACTATGAAAACACAAAATCCTTAAAGTGTCAAATCGGTTTGTTTAACATATGCTTAGGCTAGATTCATAAAGATTCGATATGAACCAAATCGACCAGCTCTTACCGCTAGCGCAATCTATTGACAAACAGCGAGAACTTAGTTGCGCACCTAATAAAAAAAACAAGTCCTCAAAGGATCCGTATATGAAGTCCGTTCCGAGTTCGAGATGGATCCGAAAAAGCGATCGGATCCTTTCGCTTTTCAAAAGGAATTGCATATGAAAACGAGTTTGAGACGGAGTCCGTTTCGGATAAAATATGCGAAGAAGCGAGTCCGTTTCGAATACGAGACGGATCTGTTTGGCACACTGAGATATCATACAAATCACTATTCACAAATCTGCGAAGGCTAAGTTAGTTGCTTTCTTCTAAGCAACATACAATTTTCATGCACATAAATAAAGTGTGTTTTTTAATGCATCAATTTTTAAAAGACCATAATTTAATCAAATATTAGAATTTTGCGAAAAAATTTTGCTTGAAAAATAAATAAAACTAATGTTAGGTCCGCTCTCGGCACTTTGATATTCACTATGGTCAATTTAAGACTTTAAGTTCTGCATGCGATTTCAAACAGATGCAATCAATGTTTTTCTTGTTCCGCTTCCATGAGCTAATGACAAAAAAAAATAAAATAAAATAAAATAAAACAAAATAAAAATAACTTGCAATTCTTTTACCAATTTGTGCCTTAATACGCAAAGAACACACAAGCGATCTACTCCTGATATGCATACAAATTGATTTACACGAATTCAAATGTCTAAAACTTAAACAACCACCTACATTAGAGCTTACTTTTCCACCTTCTATTGTATATTCAGCAGCAGGAACAGTAGCAAAAAGTTCAAATAACGCACACAAAAACGAATTTACAACTACAACTGACCGTTTGTTTACTCTACATAATAAGCAGCGCAATTGTTTCCGTTTCCGCTAACAAAATAAAATCAGGACAACTGTAGGCGTATGCGTAACTATGCCATGACACACTGAGCAACGAAACTAATAAATTCAAATTAATGTGCGAGTTTTACCGAATCTGTATTAAATTCCATGAAAGATTTATTTTGTTTTTGTTGTCGCAGGATTCATTGTACGCCTGTCCTATATGCAAAAAACAAAAAAAAGTTGTTCAAAAATATCACATTTGGCTTATGTAAGTGAGGAACTATTCTTTTTTGTGAAACTAGCAGATATATGCGAACTTCAAGTATAGAACCCAATGCGTGTGGGAATCTACAATGCCATTAGGTTGCCCACATGCAGTAGTACTCGCAATTTATGTGCATCCCGGTTCGGCTGAAGCGAAAAAAAGTCAAACAAAGACAACAGCTGATTTTTATTTCAGTGACTTACAATACTCGTATACTAGTAAAAGTGCTCGGTATTGGAACATTTTTAAACAAATTACGAGTTAGTCCTGTTGAGGTAGTTAAGCACTTATACGTTTTATGTTTCAGCAAATTTGATGAGGCTGTTAAAGAAAGCTTGTACCAAATATCTGAGTCTGGGTCTGGCAAGAGTCGGACAGTTGCAGAGAAAGTGCTCAAAATATTCTTTCTCGTTTGCTGTCATACAACTACGCCCAAAAGAGTTGAATCTAATACCTAATGTGTCAGCATGCTTGGCGTTAATTAAATCCAGACAAAAGTAGTGTCCAGTGCAAGTTACGCTAATTCTCGCGATGTCATTGTTGCTCTTATCCATTAGATCAGTGGTTTTTGAATTGTTATAAGATGACTATATTTCTTTGAATGTTTTAAAGGTTTGCAGGACTCTCCAGTCTTTTGCTGCCTCGGAAAGAAAAAGCAAGAAGACTATTTTCTTAACAATACTAATTGTAGTGTGCACGTGCTCTGAGGTTTTAGTTTCGTCGAGAGAAGAACTATACCTTGCTATTACATCAGCCCTTCCATTACCTTCAATATTCCCATGGCTTCGAGTGGACGTCCCAACCTAGCTAGCTCCTTCCTGAATTGTACAACAAATTTAGACTTTTTCGTCTCCAAGCTTAGAGCTTTGATGGCGGCATGGCTATCGGAGAAGATTGCGAGCTTTGCCATATTAGTACTCCCCAATTGCCACAGGCTAGTAAAAATTACAGAGTTTTGGTTGGAAAACCCTAGTTGAGTTAGATAAGTGAAAAAATTGAGAAATTTTTGAGTCTTTTGAGTAAACTCTCGCACCTACACCACAGTTCATCTTTGACCCATCCGTGTATATGGTGATTTCAAAATTTAAGTCGATAGTGCCCTCCTTTCATTGAATCCTTTTGGGAATTTTCACCAGAAAGTTTTTCTCGAAGTTGTAATCGGTTGGAAGATCAGCCTGGTCTTTTGGCAGTGTCTGGAAAGTAAGCAGTGCACGAATTGCTTTGCTACTCAACATCTAGCTTCTCTGAGTCGGACGGTGTTGCCTTGATGATGATATTAGGATGTACCAGGTGTAATAGTTCGTTGTGAAGCAATATCTCATTGCTACAGTCACATCTACACAAGTGGTCCTCTTTTTCTGAATCTGTGCGAGCCCAGGTCAAACTTAACATAAAAAAGACTTCGATCGATTTTGTGGAAAATATATGGCTATAATGACTTATTTGGAAATATCATTAATACCAATTAATTTTTTAACTAAATGTCGTAAATATGAGTGGTACCAATATGTAGGTGTATTTTTATTATGTTAATCTTTTAATTCTACAAAATGCTAATAATAGAATTCTTTTCTCAGATGTTATGCCCATATTTATTCCATTTAATGTTATGCACAACATTTATTGTTTCATAAATGTTATCTAAAGATTGCACCAGCCGAAGACGACATTTAAAATTTTTATTTGTTATTATAAGTATACAAAAGAATGAAAAAAAAAACAAACGCCCACTAGTGAAAATTGCAGTCCCATTAAAAGGATTTCATGTTATATTATATATTATCTATTGAAAGTGAGCTAATAAGCAAAAACAAATAAAGGCAGTTAATCAGGAGCAGAAAAAAAAACAGAATTTTACGCATTCATTCATCAGTTGTAAATTTGAGTTTGGTAAAGTGGGTGTGTTTTTGTTCCTTTTTTGTTAGCTCTTGTTTACTTAACACTGAAAGAAAATTTAATTTTTTGTTTATTTTTAGCCATCGACGGTGGTTTTTTGGTTTATGTCTCTGTTAAAATTGACATAAGCCCGCTTAATCAAATATAACCAACTCGGACAGATATATGTAAATGAACATTATTGTTACATTAGTTGTCCGGGAGGTAGCGTTCCATTTTTCAAGGTAATTTCCTCTCGCTTAATTCTTTTTGCAATTGGTAGTTTAAGTAAGACTGATAATGGAAATAAACGTCAGTCGTCTGAAACGTGGTGGGTTTGGCTGTGAGAGGCAGATGAAAAAAGCTTTGCTCAAAACAAAAGAAGAAAATTATGTTAAGATCAATTTTGTAGAGCAAATGAAAACATATCGATTTCATGCTGTATCTGCACACCTAAACGCTACATCTGTACAGCAGGAGCTTTTGAATTCGGCAGTATGAAGCGCCTCACAAAATTCGGGGTGTGGCACTTGCCATGCGACAATCATCTTCAAAAACCATATATGTATGCGTTTCTATTATAGCAAGAGTCTAAAGATTGGTGCTAGGATGTTCATAGCTTCTGCTAAGCACTTCACAAAATCTGAACGGGAATAGATAGCGAGGCGTGGCATCTTCTAAACAACAAAAGCACTCAAAACGGTATATCTGAGTTCCTGTGAAAGCAAGAGTTTTGAAATTTGATGTTAACATATATATGTTTCTTATAAGCTATAGATAAGTTTCGACAGCGGGGCGTGGCTCCTTTCATACATCAAAGACACTTAAAACGCTTCATCTGGACACATAAGTATATCTGCAAGAGTTTCAAAATTTGTAACAAGCAGATATAAGGTCTATGTTAAGCCCCTCACAAAATTTGGACGGGATTAGGAAACGAAACGTGGCACTTTCCATACGGAAAAAACACTCGAGATGCCATATCTCCGCTTCCATTCTATAATAGCTCTTGCTGTCAAGAGTTTTAAAGTTCGGTTTTAGGATGCACATAGCCTATGGCAAGCACTTCACAAATTATGAGAGAGCTTGCAGAGCCGCGGAAACAGCCAGTGTATAATAAAGTAAATTGCTCTTTATTTGTGTTGCTAGATCTATTAAATAATTCGAAAATTCTTTTGATAAATAAAATTAACACATTTTTGCTCTTAACTCTAGCTACAAAGTTGGAGAGAAAAAACTTCCGCGAAATTTCCTTCAAAAATTATTGCCCCTACCTATTTTTCCTGGGAATTTTATCTTTTTCCCAAAAAAATTTTCTAAGATTTTAAAATGGGGAATTGAAGAAACATTTCGTGGAAATGTTAATTAATGATGGGAGTGAATAAGTATATTATACTGACATTTTTTTAATCTGAAAGCATTTTATGAATTTGCCCAATGTGACAGACATACATGTGTACATATTTACTTATGATACGTAATTCCTCCAAATAGTCAATCAGCCTTATCGTGAGTTTCATCAGAACAGCTTTTTCGCTCGATAATGTGCGCTTTTCACTTTTCCCCTATCATGAGTTTCGACCGAAAAAGTTCATATGACAGTTTTATTAAATTTCCTACTTCAAAACTTAAAATTATTTGTTTGAATTGCCACAACTGATTCAAATGAAATTTCATTCGCGTGAAACTCTCGATAGCGCTCGATTTTAATTTCGGGCGGAAAAATAAATCCGATAACGCTGAATTTCTCATGAAAAGAATAATGGTTATAAAATAAAGAGCAATAAATTTGTATCTAATAAAACAAACTTCCTTCAATGCCATGATTTTTATCAGTGTAATAAAACATTTTAAGAAAATCCGATGCGTAGGTTTTTCCCTAACACAACCTGTTAGTAATTTTCGTCTCTTTTAGCAAGAATAGAGCAAAAAGAAAATATGAAATTAATACTCACTTATGCGTGCCCAGCTCAGAGCGAAATTTGGTTTGCTTTTAACTTGATTTATTTTGGTAAACTTTCAATTTCCGTTTTATGAATGAAACTGAACCCCTATTTACTCACCGACCCACAAATACAGTAAATTTTATACGGCACCAAGCCTTTAAATGTCACACATTATAGCCCAGCAAACATTTGGAAGATTTGTATGTCTTCCAAATCTATGGCGAATATTTTAACATCTTTTCTGAAAGAGTTTTACGCGATCTTACTTTATCGCGATTAATAATCGAAACTCTTAACACTATGCAATAAGATAAATTAAAAAATTATTAATTTTGAATCATTCATGTGATTCATTCCATCTTTCAGGTGATGTGCTTGTAATTCTCGTAGTAGAACAAAAATTCCGAGTCCGATGTCATTATAAAATTTTTATTTCGGCTTCCAACAATAATCGCTTGAAACACTTCCCAATGATTCAAATGCGAGTTGGTTTGTCTTTTCGCTACCTCCGGGCAGCTTTTCTCAAGAAAACTAACGCTTGGCATCAGAGCATAAGCACAAGCAAGATCGTAGCCATTGTCTTGGCGATTGAAATAAGACTCTTTCGCGATTAAAAATCTATACTGGGAAGATATACGTTGCCATATCCTGAACATTATACCTACACGTACGTTTGCCTTCTCTCTGCATCTTCCCTTGGCCAGCCAACCCAGTGCGCATAGTGGTGCTGCAGCTAAAATTTTATGAATGAATTTCAAATTGACCTTGAGTATGGCAGCAGCAGCAACAACAACTACAACAACCTCCCATATGGGTTGCGTCAAATTTCTACAGCTTTCGTGTACAAGAACTCGTGCACGTAATTTTTAACAAATTTCGAATTTTTCTCCTTGTCAATAAACTGCGCGAAATTTCGAATACTTTGCTGCGCATGTGCAAATTCGAATGAATGAAAATTGTTGCTCTTTCCCTCGTTCAGTTTTATGAATGAATTTTTTGCAGAATTTATGGCACTCCTTGTTAGTGTTCAGGCAGCTTCTCCTGCTGCTCAAGGTTGTTTTATTGCTTTCATCATCATCATAGTCTCTGTAAATACGTAAGCTTAAAGGCACCAAAAAAGAATAAAGTGAATGCTAAATTTTTTTATGATTTTGTCGGATTTTCCTTAGAATGTATTGGTCACACTTCTGCCATGGCTTCTTGTTTGCTTTCCCTGAAGAGTTTCTCAGAAATCGATATTAAATTGCTAATATTTTGTTGCATACTTTTGGGCGGCGGCTTGCTATTGTTGCATATTATTTTTTATTCCTACGTGAGTTCTTAAAGCTTAGGAGTTTTTTTTTTTAATTTGTTGGGTTTTTCTTTTTGCTATATAGAAATTGTATTTGCTGTTGCACGTTTGTTTGCCAAGTTTATATATTATGCTTAAATGACCAATCTTTTACTTAATGATGGTTGCGTTCACGAAATGACAAAATAAATTCAACAATGCAGGTGAGCCAAATATTATACGTAAGCCATCTGAGTTGTTTTTTAAAGAAATTTTAAACTTAATTGTAACGATGGCTCTAAGGAGAAATTTTGGGAACATTTTGGTTAGCTAATTAAAAGGAACAGTAACAAATAACTGAAAAGCACCTTAGCATTTTCATTCATTAAAAATACAAAAAAATTCTTATTTGCATTGAAATAATGTTCTCCGAATCAAATTTTTCATTTCTATGATTTCGATCCATAAACTGGTTATATTTTAACTTTTTAATTTGACCATTCTCCTTTTTCAAAATGTTTGAAACTCAAAAAAAAAAAACAAAATAAATTTATAAATTTTGTTGGCTGTGCCACGCCCTTCAACGAGATTATCCAGTATGCTGACGTAGTATTATTTATGATTGCTTTCAGTGGTGTCTTCCCTAAAACTTTTATGAAAATCGTATGTGGCAACTTTGAGTTATGCGAAATCAAAGCTTTCAATTGTTGAAAAGTGTCACGCCCACTTTTCCAATTCTGTCCACTCAACGAAATTTCATCACAATCTCTTGCACAGTTTACGAGCTATAACGTTATAAAAGTTAAAATTTAGGGCTTTGCCACGCCCCTTTAAGAGCTTTTGCAAATGTAAAACCTAGCCCAATCTTAACTTTGTTCACATGTGCACGAAATCACTAAGTTATATCAAAATCGCAGCAACTTTTTTCAAAATGGGCTGGGCTATATTTACATAGAGCATGGGCGGTAGGCGTGTCCGTAAACCGATTTTCCCTGCTTGTAAGAAGTTGTGAACAGTGTGCCAAATTTCATTGAATTAGGTTGCTTGATTTTTCCGTAAACGTGATTTCAACAAAGAGACAGACAGACAGACAGACAGACGGATATAGCTATATCGACTCAGATAGTAACGCTGATCAAGAATATACAGATATACTATTCTATACCTGCCACGCCCTCTTCTATGCGTTGCAAACGGAATGCCAAAGTGAATATAACCTTTGTATAGTATATCCTATAATAATAATACTTTAATGAAAGAAATAAATAGCCTTAACAATACATTTTATGGCACTTAAGTTTTCATCAAAAGAAATTATAGCTTTTATGAAATAAATTCTCCCTCTTGAAATCACACATTCATTTGCCTTAAGAAAAAGCTCTCCGTCAAAGTGCCGACCAAGCAGATGGCAACCCTAATCAACTGTCAAATATTAGTTTTAATTATGTTTACAAAACGCGTGTTAATTGCTGTGTTTAAATTTTCCATTTTTACTGTAATAAACAAATTTAATAAAAAAATTATAGTGAAATTTGTGGCCTTACGTACTTTTAGTGGTAAATTAAATAATAAATTTGAATAAAAAAGCATGAGAATGCAAAATTTTAGTTGGAGCGGCAAGGTCGGCAAAGCCGCCAGTGCAAGTGCAGTGTTTGTTGTTGTGCTCTTTTTTATTGCAAATTGAAATGCAATTTTATTGAAAATATTCCAATTTGTTGAAAAAAAAAATGAATAAATGCTAAAAATGAAATTTAATTTTTCCAAATTTTTGCGAGTGTTTGTTTGATTTGTAAAAAAGAATCCGTTAAGTTCATTTAACAGTATAGGTGTATTACAGTTGTTCCTAAGGTGGTCCACAAATATTTTCATCGGGAATTTTGAAGAGTGAGTTTCTATAGCGTGAGGAAATCGGTGTTCACAATGGGTAAGTGTTTACTTTTTTTTTTTTATTGTTTAAAGCAAAATTTACGGGAATATTTCTAGTGGGAATTGTCACTAGTTTGGGGGTAATCTTTGTGTCGTTTACATGCAACTATCAACGTGTGTGCTCTGCGTGTAGCTATGTGCATTATATTCTCGCTATTTTTATACCCTAGCAAGGCTTGGCATACATGTGAAAACACATATTCTTCATCAGCGTCATCTTCCGAGTCAATTTAGCCACCTCCGTATCTCAGTCGCTCTAGTCCAAATATGCCAGCATATTGTCTGGCGCTAGGCCGAACCATTTTATATATTTGTGTGAAATTTGGTGACATTACTTTAAATAGTTTTCTCAGAATAGCGTTTTGATGCTTTGACGTTTGTATGAGAGGTGCCATGTCCTCTTTTTAAAATTTGACAACTTTTTGTGTTCAGCTTGTCCAAATTGTCCCTAGTGTGTGTGAAAAATTTTGTTACACTTCATCAAATAACTCTTCCAATATAGCGTTTGAAGTGTTCGCAAGGGCGTTAGTTGTGTCTGTAAGCCGACTTAGGCCATTGTTTATCCCAAGAAGCTTGTTTGAAGAAGTGCCCGGTGTACCAAATTTTTTTTTGGTTTTCACCAAAATCGAAATTACCACAGATGACAGACATTGCTAAATCGACTTAAGTGGTGACGCTAATCAAGAGGCTATATACTTTTCTATACCTGCCACGCCCCCTTATGTACGATATAAAAAAAGGAAAAAAAGGAAATGACAAAGCTAGCATGTCCTGATATACTTATATAAGAAAAACAAAAATTTTGTTTTCTTTCTGCAATTGCTGCTGTTAATTTGACATTCCATCATTTTGACATTCCATAATTTAAAGTTTTTTGTTCTTTTTGACATACAGCACAGTGACGGCATTTGGGTTTTTTAGAAATGTACTGAATGGAGACTTGAAATGTACTTTTTTGATGCCGAATGTACTGTTGTGACATAAACATGAAGAAGTTCCTGTAAATATCTAAAATTCGGCAAAATTTTAGTTAAGTTTTTCTGATATATTTCGCGGCTTATTAACTAAGGAAATGGTAATATTCAGAATGTACGGAAAATATATCGAAAATGCACCGAATGTACTGGGAAATAGGCCAAATGTACTAAAAACTTGCCGAACGTACTGATGACGATTTCTCAAGACGCAAGTGTACAAAAAAAAAGTACAAATGTGCTGAAAAAAGTGGAGATGTACTGGAAAAAGTGCAAATGTACTGAAAAATGCACAAATGTACTGAAAAATGCACAAATGTAAAGAAAAATGTACTGAAAAATGTACAAATGTACTGAAAAATGTACTGAAAAATGTACTGAAAAATGTACAAATGTACCGAAAATTCCATCATATTATATCTAACCTGTAAAAAGTTTCGTTTTTTATATATGCCTAAGAATATGCTCTTTTTTTTACAGATTTTTAAAGTAAAAGGTTCAATGGCGATTCTTTAGATATTTATCTTTCCCTGGAGATGGCGCTTTAAGAAACCCCATAATAATCGCTTTCTATGTTTATTAAAGCTTTTGTTTATCCTTTGCAAAATGGCAATAGCGGAATGATATAATAAATTGTATTTGATTTTGATCAGATAATTTAACAAATGCATTTTTTTTTATCGTGAGCGCTGCAGGTATTTTCCTGTGTATTGAGTTAAGCAATGATGACGATTGAGTGCTACAATAACTCATCCATCTCCAAGCAAATTTCGTGCCTCCAAAAATGTATTATAGCCGCTGGGCTTTTTCTAAATATTCATTTCCACTTTGTACACTTTTTATTTTATGTAATTATTTCAAACACTTTGTTTAAGTTATTATTCAAGTAACCGACGAAAGCTCGTATTTATCACGACTGCTCCAAATAGAAAACGATACCTTTTTATTAAGTGGGTTGCCATCGTTTTAAAAGTATTCGATTCCTACTATATTGGAAACACATTTGTTATATGAACCAGTTTTTTAGAGTAAACTAACAAAATTCGAGGAGTTGATTTAGTTTTGATAGAGTTACACTTTTATTTTTGAATATAACGTTTGTATGTACATATGTCTATAATAGTCGGTACTCACAAAAATCAAAGAATTGGAAAACGAAATGTTACGATTAAGTATGAAAGACAATTGCGGTCGCTACTTTTCACCATTTTTCGATGACGGCATTGCTTAACTGTTGGATCTTGTCCTTATGCTCAGGGACTGTTTTATTGGCACACTTTTTTGACTTTACTTTAAAATCCAAAAGAAGTCACATGTTGTCAAATTAAACGATCTCGGTCATATTCGATATAAATCAAGTCCGACGCGATATTAATAGTTGTGTTTTTCTTATCGATAAGAAAGCAGTAGCTATAAATAAGATCTAAAAAATCACGAACATTTGAAAAAGGTTGCTTTTTTCTATAATATAGCAAGTGCTCCAAATCGGTCGGTTTGTATTCCTACGGAACTAATTGCGGTACTACTTTCAAGTAAACCGTCAAAAGTAACAAAAACCAAATTTTTGCTAGAGACTTTTGGGTTTTTAGTGTCTCCCTTAGTTACAATTTTTTCTGACTCACTAGAAAATAATATGGATATCTTATTTGGAAGCTGCAAAAACTGTTTTTAGCTTTTATTTGTTTTAAAGATATCTTACGAACCATTGATATGTAATACAAGCATTACAAATTATGATACAAGCCTCGTAACTGTAATACTTACCGTGAACAAACTAATATTACTATGCATTATGTCCAAACCCGGAAGGACCGGTGCAGCGTATCGTTCTATTCCCCGCTTTTGTCGAATTGTTCGTGTTTCTATCAGTCATTCTGACAAAAATTGGTATTTTTACTCATGAGTTGAAAGTTTTTTAGTAAATCTAGTCCAGGCCTGTAAGCTTTAGATACGGCCCTGATTCCACTTAAGTCCCTACAAGCCGTAGAAAGTTTCAAATTGATGTTGGCGGGATAGTTTCAAGAAACTTTTCCCATGTTAGCAGAGATTTTATTTCATCTTCCACAAACGTCCTTAAGTCACCTTGTTAAAAGTATGACGCTCTACATATCCTCATTCGACATACAAAGTGTAAAGTACTTTTTTTTTATCCAAGTTGAACGATAAATCAAAGCTTGTATATGCTGCAAACTCCCATTTCCGAGTCTGTCGGATTGTTGTATGAAAAATTAGTGGCGCACTTCACTTACTGTGCCCAACCACTGTTCGCAGGTTTAGTCTAGGAAGCTGAAATTTTTGGGATAGTTTTTTTAAGCGCGATTCTATATTATAGGAATATCGGACCACAATTTAAAAAAAAATCACTTCTGGTGTATTTTGTCTGCAATTGCCGCCACACGAAAAATGTGGGCGTGGTTTGAAAACAGGAGGTGGCGTTTTTTCAAATTTTGGAACAATTACTTTTATGCCTCGAATTAAAATAGAGGCAAAAAACATTAAGTCCATCTATAAAATTTTGAAAAAAAAAACACTCTAATATATGTACATTAGGGTGGGCCATTTTTGAGCAACTTTATTTTTTCAACTAAAAAACAAGCTTAAAACTTACAGAAAGGTGCAAAAAGAAGCCTCTGAAAATTTGAGCTCTTAATATTAACATTTAGAGGTGCCTGTTTCTAACTTTCCATTTTCCATATAAATTACATGAAAAAAAAATCATTTTTTTTTCTTATTGTTGTAGCTTGACATGAGAGCATTGTAGAAATGAACTGAAACATTATTTTAGTAGGAAATTGAACGCTCTACAAAAAAAAAAAAAAAAAATATGATATTATTTTATTATTTGATTAACTGTTAAACAAAAGTAATTATGCATTAGGTTCAGTAAAATTATAGACAAAAAAATTTTTTTTTTTTTTTTGTAGAGCGTTCAATTTCCTACTAAAATAATGTTTCAGTTCATTTCTACAATGCTCTCATGTCAAGCTACAACAATAAGAAAAAAAAAAAATGATTTTTTTTCCATGTAATTTATATGGAAAATGGAAAGTTAGAAACAGGCACCTCTAAATGTTAATATTAAGAGCTCAAATTTTCAGAGGCTTCTTTTTGCACCTTTCTGAAAGTTTTAAGCCTGTTTTTTAGTTGAAAAAATAAAGTACATACATGTGTGCATTTCTGTCCGTTTGCTTGGAAATGAAAAAAAAAAGATAAAAGGGTACGTGGATATTGACACTCCATTTGTATTGATAATGCATTGCATAATATGCCAAACTGTGAACTCAGCCTAAAACATTTTTAATGCTTCAATTTGTTTTTTAAGCAATGGCAACCCTCTTCCTATAAGTAATTCGTTTTGCATTAGCATCAGTTGTAATAAATACGTACCTCCGCCGGTTGCTTTAATAATAAAAGAAATAAAAAGTGTTTTGTTAAAATTGAAGTAATTATGAAAAGAAGTAACTAAAGTGAGTGTTGTGAAATGTGTTAGAAAAAAGTGTTAGACAGAACAATTATAGTGCATATAGTCTCTTTTCGAGGCACATCATTAAGAAATTTCTTGAAGATGGGTGAGTTATTGTAGCATTCAATTATTTGCACTACTTCATTCAATATAAAGGTAGATTTTTGCAGTGTTCATTATAAAATGCATTTATTGAATTATGCACATACTTTCTGATCAAAATCGAATATAATTTATGTATTGTATTTATTGCATTCCGCTATCGCCATTTTGTAAAGTGTGAACGAAAGCCTTAACGAACAATAGAAAGCACAGGATTGATAGCTTAGCTCAAATATCAGCTTAAAGCGCCATCTCTTGTAAATCATTAATATCTAAAGTAGTGACATTACATAGTTTTTGTGCAATGCAATAATAAAAGGGGAGAAAACAGTGATGCCATGTTCGGTATTTTTGCACTATTTTCAATGCATTTGCATTGCATGACAAATTTTTAGTACACTCGGTGCAATGAAAGAATTTTCAGTAAATTAAGCACATTTTCAGTACATTTTCGGTGCATTTGAACTATATGTACTAGATAATTACAATTTTATAAATAAATTATTGTAAATTTTGGTGAAATATGCCTAAAATAATTGAATTTCCCTTTTTTTAATTTTTTTTTGTAGTAAACTTTGGTGGCCATAACAAAAAAGTAAATTTGCCCTCAAAAAAGTACATTTCAAGCAGTGATGGCGTTTGGATTTTATGGAAATGTACTGAATGGAGACGTGACATGTCCTTTTTAGCTGCCGATTGAACATTTTTGACATGAACATGAAAAAGTAATTTATAATTTTTAAAACTCATCAAAGTTGTAACTTTTTTACTAAAACAAAAGCTCAGCAAAGTTAATCCCGCGCATGTTTCGCGGTAAATCTACTAACAAAAAATGTTAATATTTAGAAATATTGTACATAGTCGAAATGTACTGAGAATGGGCGAATGTATTGAAAATTGGCCAAATGTACCGATTATACTAAAAACTTGGCAAATGTGCCATTTTTCATAATGCAAATGTATTGAAAATGCCATCACTGCCAGTGATATATATTTTTACATAAGTACATATAAAACGGGTGATTTTTTTAAGTGTTTGGCTTTTCAAAATTAAAAAAAGGAACAAGAAAATTTGCAAAAGTGATTGAAATATTCATTTGGAACATACATCAATTCTTTCCATTTACTTTTTAAAGATTATTTCATGTAAATGTTGCCCGCGGCTACGCCTGAGGTGGTTCATTCGTAATTTTCAATTTTGGCATAATTTTTCCAGGCCGGTATCTCACCAATGGCATATGTAACAGGCCCGTAGCCACTATGTGGGTAAGAGGGGGATTTGCCCCCCACGCGTCTCATTTAGTTATATATTTTAGAGAGAAAAATAAAAAATCATGCTATTGGAATTGCATTTTTCCCCATCATGCAAAGTCAAATTGGTTCGGTACCGATCTGTAATGTTTTCTTCCAGGGCTGCAATTGTGGTAAGCTTATCCCTGTACACGAGAGACTTCACGTAGCCCAACAAAAATCATCTAATTGGGTCAAATCGCATGATCTTGGCGACCAATGGACTGCTTCAAAACGTGAGATTAATTGCTGACCAAACTCGCCTCTCAATAGGTCCATGGTATCGCGTGTCGTGTGGCATGTGGCACCGTCTTGTTGAATGCATAAAGTTGATAAAATTCAATGATTTGCAAGCGCTGTTCGTTTGTTAGGTAAACCTTACTGAGATTTTTTGACGTTAATATTTATCATATCATATCTATAAGACAGAATATCGAATTATAATTTCTGAAAGTTCGCTTCTCAATTTGATGTTTTGTTCTGATTTATGCAACTCTAAATTCCAGTTGTGTGTTTGATACTGGGTCCCAGTGTTTCTTGAATCCACCCATAAAGTTCAGCAATAGAAAAAACATAAAATCGGTGTAGAGCGCTTCGAAAAATTTCAGTCGAAGTGACTTTTTTAATAAGTTCTTTAAAACATCAATATCTAAACGTTTCTGGTTTCAAATCAACAAACTACTAAGCCGATTTTATTTAAATTCTTATCCAAATGTTTATTTTTTAAGCTATCAACTTTTTTACTTTAAAAATGTGACAATATCGCTATAAAAGGCTTCCATAACATGTAAATTGTTTGCTATACTTTTATGCTACATCATAGATTTTGAGAATATATGGTCAGATTTTGAATTAAATTTATTTCATAATTATACTAGTGGTACCCTCAGCTTCCCATGTTTTTGTCATAATGAAATAACTCTCTTCAAAAGTAACAAAAAAAAAAAACAATTGAAAGAGAGTTTGTTCTTTAAACCTTTAAAAGGTAAAAACCAACACAGAATTTAATTTTTGTGCTCTTCGATACGCTTTTCATAATTGTAGCATAATATAATTTGTACGCTGTTTCATTTCGATATTCCGTTATATCGCTGTTTTGATTTTAGAAAATAAATATGTGTCGCTGCAACCAAACATATTCGTACAGTGCATCACACTGTATTCTCTTTTGATAATGACAGTGAAGACTGGCAAATAATCCTTGAATGGAAATTATTTTCAAAAGCTTGTCGGTTAAGTTGTGAATGAAAAGTTTATTCTATGTGTGTGTGTATACATTTTATGTGTGCATGAAAATTTGTCACTCTACCACTAGTCTGCTCTAAAATGTGTGTACATACGCATATGGTCATATGTGTAAGTATATATATGAACTATTCCATAGTACATACCCAGCAAACATTTTTAAGATTTTTAAATGTTTCACATTTATCGCGATGCATTTCTAGCTCTTCTAGAAGAGGCATACGCGGCCGAGCTTCTGAAAAATAAGCACATAATATGAAAAATAAATATTTAAAATTGTTATTTCATTGAGCTAATTAGTTCAATAACTTTTGTGTGTCAAAACAGTAAAAAATAAATATTATTGATTTTGAATGCGATTGTTTTGTAATTTATGTGTTTTATTGGCTTTTTAGGTACTTTAAAATTTCATGTTTGAAATTGCCATATAATGCATTTGTTGAAAAAAATTTACACACTACAGACATTTTACACATGCGTAGTTTATTTTACCTTTGATTGGTTCAAATAAAAATGTTGGGTTGCAAAATGCGTCTCCAAATTCTTGATGTGATGAAATGCTACAAGATTATCTCTGGTAAAATGCTTCAAATGGGCAACTCGTTTATCTCTGGAGTGGCGCTTTCATTTTTAAATTGTACTTCAATATTGTTGTCTTCAGTTAATATCCTTTGCTCGACTTTTTAAAATTTGTCAAAACCAGCAAACCAGAATGAACAAAAAAGGGAAACTCTACTCAACACTTTTGACATAAATGTGTACATTCGTGTTATTAGGGGAACCACCAAATTCGTTGCTTTCAAAATAAATACGAGCTAGAAATGAAGTTGTGTTAACTTGCATCGACTGAGACTCGAACCTCTTTTGTTTTTAGAATAGTTTGAATGCGACCACGTTCTCAGCTAGCACGGCTATGGAATACTGAATTTTTATTAGACAAAATTAAACATAAATAACCAACCGTATAGCTGGTTTTATGTGTTGAAAAGATATTGCATTTATACCTAAATTCATTTGAAACCACCTTTAAACTGATATTCGTATAAAAATGTATACATATTTTTAAACCGTTTTCAGTTTTGTGTAGCCATTTGCAGCTATAAAATATGAAATGTCACTCAAATAACAATCGAATATTACCAAAAGTGACGCGCATAAAATGGAACAAGAACTCAGAGATAGATGATGTAATAAATATTCTCCTTTTCCCTTCCACAGCAATCGCTTGGAACTCTTACTTATATTTCATACGCAAATCGCAATTCTTGCACAGATTCTCACGAAGAAGCTTTCGTCTGGCATCAGAAAAAGAACTTGTGCGCTATCGAACCCAACGTCTCGACAATTGACGTATGTCACTTTCGCATTAAAAATGTTTGGTGGGTACTGATGGAAAGCTTTTTGAAGTTGAAATGCAAACTTTCGTTTTTTGTCCTTTAATACTGAAATTATTTTTCAAATACATTGTCAAGGTAACTATGGTAGGGGGACACAAAGTACTCGTTCGTGCTTTCTTAAATATGTACGGTATGCATGTGTAGATGAAAAGTTTGGTACGTGAACATATTAAAATATAATGTAATAAGGTTTAGTGAACTTTTGAAACTTTTTTCTTGTATTTTTGGAGCTTTTAATTTGTAAATGATTATGATAAATATTTTGCGTAAGATATACTATTGCAATTGTTACGTAACAATGATATAAAATTTAAGTTTTTCGTGTAGACGTTAAAGCGTTGGCGTAGGTATTGCCAAAATGACCTTGATAATAATGTCTTTCTATATTGAGTTTTCTGAAATTTTTCTGAAGAAAACTAGCCTAGACATCAGTAAAAAGCCACTGGAAAATGTTCTATGAAACGGGAAAAAAATTATAAGTAAGGAAATAAGACATTAAATAGATATTTCATTTGAGAATATGTAAATGTATGTCGAAAGTCTTTTTATTTTTTCAGAGTTTCTTAATATTGTTCTGGATCTTCCAAAGGTTCTGACGCAAAAAAAGCTTAGAGCATTTGAAGATTTTCCTCTCAACGATTTAGCCCATATAAATGGTACTAGATATATTTTTCAAAAATTTATTAATAGCCATTTAATTTTAATTTTAATTGAGATGAATATTTATTTTTGAAACGTTAGGAGGAGATAAATATAAGTCTTTAAGAACAATAAGTCATAACTGGAAAATGCTTTAATAATGGGCTTTGGTATATAAATAGCATAATTGATTCTAATTATAGCAGCTAAGAATTTTAAATGCCACCCATCAATTCAACTTTTATCCCAATTAATTTGAAATCCTTGCAAACAAAATGACAAATTCAGTAGCAATTGTTGCTGCAATTCTTAAAATACTTCGAACAATCAATCGCAATTTAATGTCAACTATATTAACAATTACATTGAGCAGAAAAGCAATAGAAGCAGCAGAAAGCAGCGCTGAGGCAGCTAACGTGTACAATAGGGTGTCCGTTAGCAAAAAAAAATTATCTGCATTACAAGTGTATCCGATAGGTTAAGACGTAATATTGGTGGCATAGTTTTTTGTTGTTGAATTAATGTATGAAAGAATGGATAAAAGTCGAAAAAACGGTTCTAATATCAAATGAAAAATTATAAAAATCTTTTATAAACCATATCTCTTGCGTTTATCCCATAAAACCTATATCTATTACGCTACAATGTCACCAACTGCCAAATTCTTCAATATAAATTTATTTTGGTAATCGCACATATTACGACATTATACGCACAAAATTATCATAAAAAATCGTTTTTTTTTCGGCGTTATTATGCACGATCGATATAAAAAAAAAACTGTACCATCAATCTTACGTCAATACCTATAGGTTAAAGTTGTGCTGCAGATTTTTTGATAATGGACACCCTAATATAAATAGGCGTACCAACATGGCGCTTACAAAACAAATGTCTATCGCACACTTCCGTCTGCTATTTTTACTCTACTGAATGATTGAAGTACGCATAAAGTGCACAGCAGGAGCTCTGCATACATCAACAACAAATTGCGAATATAAATAGTAAAATCGGAATTTAAATTTTAAAATAAACACAGACGATTTTTAAAAAACATAAAAGCACATTCGTGAACTTGAACATCTTAAAATTTAATATTTTGACTTCAGTACTTGGAATATCCTGATCTATTCCAATTCACAATTTGGGGAAAACAACGCATACGTGAAGGAATCTTTAAATACTCCAAAAAATTACTTATCGTTATACTAGAATTGCAGGGCCACTATGATATTTCTCTACCATTTTCCGAAAATGGCAGTTTCCGGCTTCGCCTGTGGTGATGCCCAAAATAAGTTTTCAACCTTGATACACCAATCCAAAAAATGTTTTCAAAACATGATTGATTCATTGTTTTTTTTTACTAAGAATAATCTGAACGCTTATTTCACGTCAAAGGTAAAGCCAGCCAGGCACGACGCGACGTCTTCGTTTTTGCGTTTTATTTTGTTGACTGGTTCCTTTGGAAACCACATTGGGGCTACGATTAGAGGTTTGCTTTAAAGGTAATTCTACACGCTTTTATAAAATTGGAACCAATTGTGTGCCAATCCAATTAAAATTTAGTCAAAATGTGAACTTCAGTTGTGGATGGCTTATGATACAGTGTAGGCGGTGGTTTATCTTTCCCCAAGGCAAGCCCATAGATAAATTTTAACAAAAATCACATACATAGGTACGTAGACGGACCGACTTTCCCATTGACATGAAATGGTCACTAAGTATTTCGTTTAAATTTTATAATAAATAAACTTAAATAATTTTAATTGAATTTACCCTTGCTTCAGTAATCAAGGATATTATTTTTGATTTTTTTTTGTTTCTTCAATCTAAATATAAAAAAAAACATTTCATTTCCGATTTAAAAATAAAATTCAAAAATATAAGTTAAACAAACTTTTATAATTGAGACTTTTAAAAATAAGGTGCAATAAAAGTCAAAAAAGATTTATATTGACTTTTAAAAGTCAAAGTCGAAAAATAGAAATTGTTATGAGTTTTTGGAATATTACTCAATGGCTTCATATTTTTATAAGCACAAAAAACTTTTATTCAATAAACTTCGATTCAAATTAAATTTTGAAACTTTTATTTACATATGAGTTTTTGATTAAGAGCAGGCATGACCACAAGAGCTGAGCAAGGGAGCTCGCTTATCACTTGATTAAAAGTGGCAGTGCATAAATTTGCAAACCCAAATTGCAAGAATTTGCAAAAAATCAAAAAACAAAATACGATGAAAATATGAGCTGAAGGTGCATTCATCAATCTGGTACCACTGGTTGTTAGGAGCCCCTTGGACTTAGTTGAGTGAAGCCCAATAAGATGAATCGCATGAGGCAGGGCCGCCTGGGTGTGCATCGTTGTGGCTGTGGTTGAAACACAAAACGCGGGGAAAACAGAATATACGCTCAGTGTGGAGCTGCATTTTCTCAATCTGGTTTCCGTTCCAAAGACGTCAAGAGATGCAGATAGATCTCGACTCAAACCAAGGGTGACGTTATGTCCATAAATATAACTTTATTTGGTAACTGTTTCAATAGCAGTTGTCTTATAATTAGTGGCGTATATAAAGGAATTCAAGTTTGGCACGGCCAAGTGGTCGTTATTGACGCGGCCAGGAGGTAAAAGCCGTTATCTGAAGATAAAAATATTTTTATATAAGCAAAAAAAAAGGCAACAACCATTTTGAAAAAAATTTCGGTATTTTAACAAATTTTTTGTCTGGTTTTTGCCGTTAAATAACCATTTTCAACTTGCGAATCCTGGGCACGGCACACCATGTCCTTAAGCCTTCGCACTCAGGCGGTCACATTAATAAGCAAGACAGAGCTGTGACCTGCTGGAGTTGTTGGTTGCTTGTTTTTAATATTCACTACGTTGCGTGGAGTCTTGGAATATCATATTTCTTTAAATTTTTATGGGAGTCGAATAATTAACTTTTGTTCGGCTTGACCATCTCTGATTTAAGGTATTAATTTTTCAAGGTCTGCTTAAATTATGACTTTAACCTATCTTTAAACAGAAACTGAAAAATTTCTTATGAAATTTTTTCATTAAAACAATTTAATAAATGGAAATCTGAAGGGAAAATTTTTAGTACTTTGTAATTTATATGTAAATGCAAATGTAAAGGGATTTTCTAAGTTCCCAGAAAATAATTAAAAATTTCAACGCAAGTATGTTGTCATCATAGGTCTATACAAGTATTTGCTGCTATCTTTCCAAAGAGCTTTTAAAGCTTTCATAGCGCTACTGTTGCTTTTGCACCATTACCTTGCTCTTGACTTTAAGTTACCCCATAAATTATCGATTTATTCCGTGCTTAAGGTTTATGCCAAATGCAGCGCCCAACAAAGTGTCAGCAACAGCAGCCATTGGAGTAGCAGCACATGCGCCTTGACCATGACCATTTTTATCTTGTTGCTTATCGATTTGCAAATTGTTGATATCAGCCAGATTCCATACGAACACATTGAAATAATGCACACATACTAACTGCAGAGTGAAAGTTGTTAGTCTTTATAAAGGCAAATACATATTCCTACCATACGGTGTCTTCAACGAACTGATGTGGTAAAACCCCCTTTAACTGTTGCTTACCATTGCGTGCATTATCCGAAAATGGGGAAGTCGTTGTTGCTTTTTTGTTGACGTTTAATTTTTTGCTTTTTACTTTCTACTGTTACTATTCTCGTTTTTATGTTGTTTCACATACTTTTTGTGCCGACTTGGAGCTAATATTGGACTGGGGTTTGTTGTCTAGGGTGAGGTTTGTGTGGTTTTTTTTCTTCTCTCAAGTGACGATAGGCTGCCGCCTGCTTACGTCATGCATGAAACATGTTATCATGCACTAAAATTAAAGAGGAAATGTTGGCTCAATTGTTGCTGTAGCAGTTGTTGTTATTACTGTTGCCGCAATTGTCGTGTTATCGTTGTTGTTGTTGGTGTTGTTGTGCTCGCTTAGGATTCATATTCTTTGCTGACGTCACAAGCGTAATAATATCATGGTGATGAATATGATACGCCTTGAATGCGCGTTATGTGCATGTCAGCCAGAAAATTTAGTGGTAGGAGCTTACGTATTTCTTTTTGTTAATGAGCATAAAAAAAATATTGCAATTTACATAGTATTAGATTTAGTTGTCGTGTGTTTGTAAATTGTTATTTGATAAATTTGGACATAATGATTAACACATATTCGTGCAGCTTATCTGTGTTAATGTGAAAATCTCTACAGAAAATATTAGCACTTGAGTTACTTTTTTATACCTAAAAGTATGCAACATAATGTTAGGTTTCTTAAGTGTAAACATTTTTACTGACGGATATGAAAGAAAATCTATCCAGCAAACATTTTTAATCACATTGTCGACAGTTTATTTGGTAGAAACATTTAAAAAAAAGTTTTGTTGAAATCGAAATAAATATTTATGAACATATGTTTTATAAAATTTTAATAACACAGTGTTTTATTTTAAAGTGCTGATTTTACTGATCTACGCTTTAAAAAAATATTTTCAACACTTTCCCAAACAAAAGATATTCAATTTTTTTTTTATTTAATTCATTCATTTGTGCACTATTATGTATGATTTTTTTGAAATTTTTTTTCTTTTAGTACTGGTTGGAAGTAATTTCCATAGTTCCATCTACATCCATGGACATATAAATGGCACATTTTGTTAAGTGTTCTTTCCTATCCTACATTATCGTAAATATTATTAACAAACAAAAGGTGTTTAGTTTTTTTTCAAAGGTTTATTCATCATATTTAATAATAATAAAAACTTCAGGAACTAATAAAAAACTAAAATTGAACAAAATGTAAAAAAACCGATGAAATGAGCCGGACACATAAATGGCACAATCTGGAAAAGAAGAGAAAAAATTGCATGTGCTAATTTTTTGTATAAGCAAATATTAAAATCATTCATAATTTGTGCTGTAGCCACTGTTTTTGATGACAGCTTCACAACTGCGACCCATACTCTCCACGATTTTTTAGCATTTCTGTGCGGCAGACCAAAGATAATCCAAATTTCTATAGTTTTTCTTTGCCATTTCAATCCTGACTTTATTCCAAATGTTTTCTATGGATATATGTCAGAGCGCTGAGCTGACCAATCGAAAACGTCGATTTTCGGCCCACTAAACCAATTGTTTATTAATTTGGAAGGAGTTTTTGGGGTCATTATCGTGCATAAATGTCTACTTAATTGCCAAATTGTTCTTCAAAATCCCCAAATTCTGAAACTTATCCATTTTGTCATTGATTTTTAAGGTGGGGCTACGCCATACCAAGAAAATGCACTCCAGACCATTAAGCTTTCTCTTCCGTGTTTTACCGTGTTGGAGAATATTTTTATTTCATAACTGTGGAAAATCTCTTTCCCATGCTGCTTACGAGGCGTGTTCACTGGTCTGGAGTAATTTTACGCCACTTTTCTTGAAAAACTTGCCTCAAGCTGCTTTACTCGCCCGTTTTGGTGCTGCCACGACTCGTTTAATTATGCCCCACAAGTTTTTTATGCGATTTAAGTATGGACTTTCAGATGGCCATCCAGAACCTTTGTGGATTGTGTGCCCAGCCAAGATTTTGCGAATCGAGAATAATGCTTTCAGCCATTATTCTGCTATAAAGTCCATCTCATCGGAAAATTTTTGTCGTAATCGGTGTCAAAATGTTCCCTTAGTATATTCTTGTATACTTCACCAGTTATTCTACCATTAATTTTGATTATTGGACCTGCCCCAAGCCATCATAGATAAGCCACCGTGTTTTACAACTTTTTCTTGAGTATTTTGGACACCAGTTTTTGAGTAAAAGATGTCGAACATAGGACCTACCATCGTTCCCAAGTAGGTTGAACTTGGATTCGGCGCTCCAAATAATCATATTTCAAAAATTTAGTCCGTTGAACAAGTGTTTTGTTAGCGAACCGAAGATTGTTTTTGATGTTCTTGGAGCACACCAACGGTTTTTTCCTGGCAATCCATCCATTTAAATTTTTTATGTAAGAATATACTTATAACATTAATATTTTTAAAAAAATCGGAGATTCAAAAGCAAAATGTTGTCTGATTTGGCGTTATTCAACGTAAGCATTCGCCCTACATGAAATTTAAGAAATGTCAAATGAAGATTCGACAATCTTCCAAATGTTTATTGGGAATAAAGAATTGAAAAGCTAACAATAATGCCATATTGAATACTTTTATCGGACATCTCGACATTTTCAACATTTTTTGACTGTTTTTAAATTTTTTCAGATTCTTTATATAAATTTTTTCAAAATTTTTCGACTTTTCAACATGTTTCGGATTTTGAAACTGCTGTATGTGTATAGATTTTTTCAACATCTTTGGAATATTTTCTCATTTTCGATTTTTTTCTCAGCACTATCCGACTTTTCTTTAATTTTTCGAACTTTTGACTTTTTTTAACAATTTTAGAAATATTTTGAGTTTTCTTAAAATTTTTCGACTTCTTCAACATTTTGCGAATCCTGAAAATTTTTGACTTTTTTTGAATTTTTAAAAAACTTTTTTGACGTATAAGAAATGTTCAAATTTTACAATATTTTTCGACGTTGTGTATTGAAAACATAAAGTAAAAATTAAGAAATAAATTTGATGGTCAGATACTATGTCATATAAGTATATATGTTTCTAGCAAAACTAGTTTTTAGGATAAATTAGATGAACCAGTTTGGCCTTGAAAAACTTTAGTGTGTAAGAGTAATTAGATGGCCTTCAGCCGCAACTCAGGGCTTACATCCTTCAATATGTGCAACAACGGCTTCGCGTTGGCTTTTGGTCGCGGTTCACTGTAGTATATCCAACTCCGGTGTGTTACCGAAGCCTATGGTGGACAAAGTGTAGTAGAGCGTGGCCCAAAGTCGCTGCGAAGCTTACATTGGACATATTGGAGGATGTAAACTCTGAGCCAAGACCCAAGGCCGCTAATTACCCTAACATACTAAAATTTCAAGAGAGAAGCAAGTGAGGCCGTTAAAGTAAGTAATAGCCCTAGTAAATCCTAGGCTAAGCTGGTTAGTTCAAACACGCTTCGGATGAGCTAGTTTGGCCTAGGAAAAACTAGTTCATCCTAAAAACTAGTTTGGCCGCTAACATATTTATATAAATAATTTAAAAAACTGCCAGCTGTTCTATGATCCATTCTCACGGTGGTGTTTTACCATCCACCCTTTTTTGCGAAGGAATGTTTAATATTTAAAATTGATAATTTTAAAACTATAATGCTTATGTATCTTGTGGCTTACTTAAAATCAAATTATTCTAGAACTTAGCGCCCCCTTAGCTTTCTCGTTCTAGGCAGCTACTATTTAGCCTATGCTGCTACCACAGTTGCATTTGTTAGCATTTTATATCATGCGCATCTGCTTAATAGCTGCAGCAAATTATAAATATTTAACAAATAATCGTTAAAAAGTTGTAAATGAAATTAGCTACGCTTTTGCCACTCGTATAGCAATAGAGCTGAAATAGACTCTGCAGCCATGGAAATCAGAGCCAATGGCCTTTCTAAGTTGTGTCTGATTTTATGATTCCTTACGTTATTTATTAAAGCTATACGAATTTCCAAAAAACAAAAAAAAAAATAAAACAAATCCAAAGAAAATCTACATAATAAATCGAGTATAAAATTGATCAAGATCTTCCACTATGGGTTATGTGCTGAGTATGATAATCCAACGGTTACGATTAATAAAATTTTATGCCAATGTTTAATGCTTAACTTTAATGTTGATCTTTTAAATCTTAGATTTTACCTACATAATCGTAAGAAAATCATGAACAAAATATTCAACAATTCTTATGTGACTTGCACTCTTAAGATAAACTTATCAGAGTTGCACTTAGAAAAAGAATCACTAAGTGCTATAAATTCGTTACATATTTAATTTTTTAATTATTTGGCCCACACGATATTAGGTTTTTTAATTGGTTTTTAATTGGATTTAAGTTTTCATTTTAATGGGCCTTTTATTGTTTGTGTTGACTAATATAAGTAACATTTTATATTTACATAAGTAGGTATCTATATGATTGTACGATATGGTGAATATCTTTGTGTGTCGATTAATCAAATATAAAAGAAATTTTCAAAAACCTTAGAATATTCCACAAAGATACATGATAACACTCATCTGGTGTTGTCTTGGTAAAAAACACCAAGTTATATTCCATCACGTCAAGTTTTCGAGATATCCTTGCCCAAAAATGCAAAAAAACTCATTTCTTTTTGCTATATCCAGTTATATATTGCATCACCAGTGTTTTTCTAACATAGAAACCATGATATAATTCTGATAAAAAAAACGTTGTTGTCTTTATAAATTTTGCTGCAAAAAATTATAGTGTATAAAGTCACATCGCGTTTTTAAGCTACGAAGATATCTGGAAAGCCTGAAGTAATGGACTATAACTTTGTTAGGCTAAATTGATTAAGACAACGTCCACTTTTAGGATTACATAGTAATTAATCTGTTAGAAATATGCTCGCGATTGAAGATACTCCTGAATGTAACGTGTTTTTTCCATTTTTATACCCTACACAGAGAGTATATTCACTTTGTCATTCCGTTTGTAACACATAGAAGTGGGCGTGACAGGTATAGAAAAAATATATATATTATTGATCAGCATCACCACCTGAGTCGATATAGCTATGTCCGTCTGTCTGTCTGTCTGTTGAAATCAAATCGTTTACGGGAAAACTGAGCAAGCTAATTCAATGAAATTTGGCACATAGGTCACACTTTCTTACAAGCTGCTAGCATGTAAAAATGGTCAAAATCGGTTCACGGCCAGGCCCACCGCCCATACTCTATGTAAATATACCCCTGAACATTTTGAAAGAAGTTGCTGCGATTTTGATGAAACTTGGTGATTTGGTGAACATGTGAACAAAATTGAGATTGGGCAAAGGCTCTTAAAAAGGAGTGGCACAGCCCTAAAAATTAACTTTAATAACGCCATATTTCGTTAACCGTACAAGATATTGGAATGAAATTAAGTACACGGTGTGCTTAAAGTAGGCGGAATTCGGGAAGTGGGCGTGTAATTTTTTTATCAATTGAAAATTTTTCATGAAAGTTTTAGGTAATTAATTTTCAATGTATTTTTAACATTTTTAGAAAGTACTTTCACTGTAGTGTAGGGTATATGAATTTCGGCCTGGCCGAAAGTAACACCTATACTAATTTTTTGTTAAGGTTTTTTTGAAAAAAATGCGTGATGGACAATAACTTTGTTTGTCAAAATTGATCAGAGAAACGTCCTCTTTTAGGATTATACCACAACGTGTTAAGTACAAAAAAAAAAATTTGCCACACAGCGTTACCTCTCTATAATTGGCTAATTTAACTTCGCGGAGCCTTACGTTTGGCTAGTTTGGAGCCTATTTGCTTGCTGAAGTTTATTTTGTGAATTCTAAATATAATCGATTAAACTAAGCTTATACGCATAAGTACTTATTTTGAACGCTCTAGAAATGGGAAAAAAAGTTATAAGCAAATAACAGGCTATAACGTTATCAATCCCGACTTGATTCCGGACGGGTGTTTCATTTAGAAGTACTGTTTTTTTGAATAAAAAATCACAAAATTTAATTTTATTTTAAATAATCTTACCGCAGCTAAAATGTTCCATTCCATAGTTAAAATTTTCCATGAAGCATTTGAGTACTTCAAATAGTATTTGGCGAATGACGCGAGTTGTGTTGGCTTCCAGTTCCTCAATCATAGTCAGCTAATCCATTTGGACTTTGAAGTTTCCGTAGTCTCAAAGAAAAAGTCTAGAGGTATGATATCACATGATCTAGGCGGACTATTCACTTCATAATTGCAAAAAGTTCTGTGTTTGTTTTTTAAATCGTAAAACTTCAAAACTTTTGGCGACAGTATTCTTTTTTTATAACTAATTTAATACCCTACATCGCGTTAAAATTTAAAGTGCGCTCAAGTCCAACATTTTTATAAAAATATTTTTTAATAACAGCTAAGAACTGTTTTGACAAAACGTAACCACATTGTATTTGCCAACATTTAATGGAATATATTTTTGTGGAGTGTTTTTCAGATTGAAAAACACTCCCACTTTTCGATATTTGCTAACTTTTTGTTTGATAGAGCTTCGAATTGAAATAAAACACAAGAAAATCGTTTTAATGTCCATCAATTTGGCTTTATTGGAAGGATAATTTTATGCCATTAATGTTTAAATATGATTTTGGGCATGTGGCCGCCGCGGCTGGCTCGAATAAAGCCAATTCTACAGGTCCAATTTTGAACCACTTTTTCGAGCATATGGGGCCGTATGTCGGCAATAACGCCACGAATGTTGGCTTCCAAGTCCCCTAACGTTTCTGGTTTGTTGGCGTAGACGAGCGACTTCACATATGTATCTCCAAAGAAAATAATCCAATGGTGTCAAATCACACGATCTTGGTGGCCAATTGACAGGTCCATTCCGCGAAATTATGCGCTCATCGAATGTTTCCTTCAATAAATCGATTGTGACGTGCGCTGTGTGGCATGTAGCGCCGTCTTGTTGGAACCACAACTCATCCACATTCATGCCATCCAATTCGGGAACAAAATAGTCGGTTATCATGGCTCTATACCGGTCTCCATTAACGGTAACTGACTCTCCAGCATTATTTCGGAAGAAGTATGGCCCAATGACTCCACCAGCCCATAGAGCACACCAAACAGTCAGTTTTTGTGGATGTAATGGCGTCTCAAGGGTCTCATGTGGATTCTCTTCACTCCAAATGCTGCAATTTTGCTTGTTGACGTAGCCATTCAACCAAAAATGAGCCTCATCACTGAACAAAATTTTGCGATGAAAATCAGCATCGAGATCAATCTCATTTTCGGCCCATACACCAAAATCACGACGCATTGCATGGTCTCGCGGCTTTAATTCTTGCACAAGCTGGATCTTGTAAGGTCGCAAGCCAAGATCTTTGCGCAAAATCTTCCATAAAGTTGATGGACAAAGCTCCAATTGCTGTGCACGGTGGCGAATCGATTCATTCGGGTCCTCTTCAACATTTTGCTCTACAGCGGCAATTGTTTCTTCGGTGCGCACTGTTCGACGTCTCTGCGGATGCGTATTATCACATAGAGTAAACGTAGTGCGAAAACGATCCATGGTTAACCGAATTAATTGCTCTGATGGACGATTATGTCGACCATAAAATGGACGGAGCTTGCGGTAAACTTCGCGAACTGAACCATTATTTTCGAAATAAATTTGCACGATTTGCAAGCGTTGTTCTTTTGTCAACCTGTTCATGATGAAATGGCAAACTAAACTGAACATAAATGACATTAGAGTTGCCAGATTTGACCATAAAATGCCAGTTTTATCTCTATTCGAAAAACAAACCTCTAAAAAAACACCCTTTATTTGTGTGAAATTTGAAATCGTTACTTTTCTCAGTATAGAATTTTAACGTTGTTTATTTCTATGGAGGGTGCCACACCTACTTATAGGATTTGCCTCGTTCTTGTTCAGAGTTTTCCTAAATCATTCTTACTGTTTGTGTAAAATTTGTTTACATTATCCTAAATAATACTCTCAGCATAGTTTTTTGAATTTACTTATATGGAAGGTGCTACTCCCTCTTGGTGAAATTTGTATAATTTTTTTGTCACGAACCTATCCAGGTTATTCCCAGTATTGTAATCTAGTATTTAAATCTAAATACTCTTAAATAATTATTTAAGTATGGCGTTTTGAAGTTTCCTCAAATCGAAAGTTTCCAACTTTCGTCCAGAGCTTTTCTAAGTTTTTCCAGATAACTATTTTTGAGAAATTGTGTTACACTACATCTCATCAATCTTTAAATATAGCGTTTTAAATTTGGAATTTTTTTGGGAAGAAGGCGTATTCGTGAACTGATTTCGTCTGGAAGATGTAGCCTGTAAGTCGAATTGCATTCAATAATCTTGCTCTCCGTAATGTGATTTCCGTAAACAGACGGACATAGCTAAATCGACTCAGGTGGAAACGCTGATCAAGAATATATACATATGTACTTTTCAATACTTGCCACGCCTACGTCCATGCGTTACAAACGAAGTGACAAAGCGAATATACCAATCTGTGTAGGGTATAAAAATATGAGGATACGAGTATCTTGCACAGAAACTGCAGAAAAAATGTTTACATTTTATCAATTGTCATGTTCTACATAGCAGGTTACGGAATTAGATGACTCAAAAAATAGCATTAGAATAAATCCAGCCTCACCTTAAAAACCTTCCACCAACATTTTTCTGAAGAGCAAACGTTTTAAGAACAATTACAGAACAGTATTTATCCTGTGGCATTAACCGCAGAGCGAATAAACGAAAAAGTCCTCAATCTTTAATTTTGCATAACGAAAAATTTGCAACAAGTTGTTTTTTTATTTTTATTTCTTAGAAAAGTAAACACATCTGAAAGCATGACAAAGAAGTGCAAGAAATACCTGGCGATTTTGCCGGTTTTTTTTGGATTGGCGTGTGCCAATGTGTATTCACATGGTGCATTCGCCGCAGCACTTTTAGTTGCTCACTCAGTAGTTTCTTGCTTCATTAATTAAAGAACTACAACTCATTAATTCCCATAGCAAAGTTGTCTCGATGCGGTTCAGAAGCCAAATAGGCTTAAGTCTGCTGCAGACGCTTCTGTGTCCAAAGTTTGGTGCCACATGCTTGTCAACTTCTAATTTTTATTTTTGTCTTTTTTTTTTTTTTTTGGACGAGTACGCTTTGCTCTCCCTCACTTGATGGCAACCATAAAATTAAAAATGAAATGCTGAAAATGATTTTCAGCAACAGCAGCAGCAGATTGGCTTAAAGTTATCAAAACAGCAGCAATCGTAACAACTTGTTTGTCAGTGTTGCTCGTGTTGTAGTTGCTGCTGTCAAGCGTGTTGGTAATGGGTTTTAACGATCAAATTATAGTCAAGTTAGTATGAGTACCAAGAATGTAGTTTTTTCGAGAATAAATTTAAGAATTCTTTTTAGAAGTAAATCGCGTTTCAGTTCTTATTATTCGAAATTTGGTAATGAGCTACGAAAAATAATTTAGGTAGATTGAGGTGTCACAATTTTGACCTGGAATCATTATTCTTCTGTGATTCTATTTCGATTTCTTATAGACTTCAGTAACTGAGCGTGCAAGCAAATTTTTAAAGTTTGCATTTATTTATTTGTAGCTTTATTTTTATGTGTGAAGGTTTAAAAATTTAGTCAGGTGATATTTATTAATTCAGCTTTAATTTACTTTGTGTATAACAAACACTGGAAGTTTAAGTTCAACGGATTAAAAAAACTTTAGTTTTTGAGAAATGTGTCTGCTTCTGCACAAGATTAGGGAATCAATTATTTTAAATGAATTAGTTTTGGCAGAAAAAGAGTTCATTTTTAACGGTTTGCTTTGGTACGAAAACCTTCAAGTTTCAACCAATGGTCATATTGTAGGACTTCCTTTCCCTGTAATGAATCGCCTGTTCGCCGAATATTTTATGCAAATAACTTAATAGTCTTACGCACAACAACCTTTAATGCATCCGACTGACTTTTGGTGGGCTATAGCTGAATCGGTAGCACTACCACACCTAGTTTTGCTTTCTAGTGTTAGCTCAGTATGGCCCCTATTAAAGGTTTCAACTCATATGTTGGTGCATATTGTGCACCTTCTCATGCTTCCTTTGAGAGTTAGGTCAGATCAAAGTGAACATTCATCGAAAAAAAAAATGAAATTAATAATTTTTTAGATATTTGATTTTTCGATTAGTAATATATAATACTAGAATTACCCTGTGCGCTTCGCTTCACCTTAAATTGAAAATTTCGTCCTAATTGGTAAAGTAGTCTTTGAGAAAATGAAGAATATTTTTGTGTGAGGCCACCCTAAATATAAGTTTTGTAATCTAAGCTGTGTCACATAATACAGCTACATGGTGTGAATCGATTTACCGGTCTTCGTGAAAATGATATTTTAAAAATATTTTTGTATGTGTGCCACCCTAAATATGTGCCCTAAATAAAAGTGTCATAGCCTAAGCTATGCCTCTGAGCATAAAAGACACATGGTGTAATTTTCATGTGAATCGATGAAGTGGTTTTTGTGAAAATTCCATTTTAAAAATATGTTTTGTATGAGGGCCACCCTAAATAAAAGTTTTGCCTTAGCTATGCCCTTTAATTTAAAAGCTAAGTGGTGTAAATTCGGTATGAATAGTATTTGCGGTCTTCGTGAGAATGATATATTAAAAGTATATTTGTATCAGGGCCACCCTAAATAAAAGTTTTATAATCTATGACACCCGCCTGGTCAATACTAACATACATTAAAAATTTCATCAAAATTGGTCGGATAGTTTTCGCGTCCATAAGAAACTGACAGACAGACAAAAACTGAATTTTGTATAGTAAATAGATTAATTCTTGTTTGATCAAGTCCACACTTTTACTGGTGAGTAGCTAAATGTATTAGCTAGTCAATAGTGAATTAATCCACGTAATACAAAATAAGTAGTTGGGTTCAAGTGGCATCCATTTTCTGGCAACCGTCCATAGGCGGGCTTATGCAGATTTTTACCTGCATAAAGCGTTAACATCACCGAAATGAAAATTTCGATTTCATATTCATATTTAAGACACCCGAATTACCTTCCACACAAATTATGAGCTAAAACAAAAATATATGCATTAGAGGGTTGATCAAATTAATGCCTTCATATATATGTTGTCGTGAAGAAGTTTATAATATAGTTCAAGAATCAGAAAAAACTAATACAACTAAGCTCCACGACACTGGATTTACTTTGGTATACTGTGCAGTAAGGTAAGAGCTCATCTGGACTATATAAAACCTACAAATTTTGCGGTCATTGTCGGAGTTTCCCAGCGATCTGCTTCTTATGTGAAAATAAGATGGTTTTTCAGGCGATAATATTTTGATATAAAAGATGATTCAATAAGAGCTTCCTACTTTGTTTTCTAAATAAAATATATAAAAATCAATGTATTGATGCAAATCTTTATTTGGAATGAAAGTTCAGTTCCTACAACTCAATGTTTAAAAATTATTTCGTTCAAATGTTGCCCACGACTAGTTTTTAAGTGGTTGATTCTGTGGGTCCAATATTCGACAGCTCTTTCGAGCATATCGATCGGTATTCCTTGAATAACACAAGTTAGGTTGGTTCCCAAAGCGTCAATAGTTTCAGGTTTGTCGTAATAAACAAGTGATTTAACATATCTCCAAAGAAAGTAATCCAATGGCGTCAAATCACATGATCTTGGTGGCCAATTAAACGAACCATTTCTTGAGATGATGTTTTCATCAAACGTTTCCCTCAATAAAGCGATTGATTCTCCAGCTGTATGGTATGTTGCGTCATCCTGTTGAAACCAGAGGTCGAATACACCAATATCCTGAATTTTTGGTAACAAAAATTCATTGTTCATTGCTCTGTAGCAAGCACCATTGACCGTAACACGAGCTCTAGTCGCAATTTTAAAGAAATACGGTCTGGCCTCCTGTCCATAAACCACACCAAACAGTACATTTATCGGGATACATTGGAAGCTCTTAGATTGCTTCTGGTTGTTCATCCGCCCAAATACGGCAATTTTGCTTGTTAAGGTAGTCGTTCAACTAGAAATGAGCTTTGTCACTAAACACAATTTTTCGATAAAATAATGGATCAATTTGAAGTTGCTGTAAGGCACAAAAACCCAAATTAAAACGTAAACCAATGAGAGCCGGCTTCAATTCTTGTACGAGCTGTATTTTGTAGGCCTTCAGACCAAGATCACCCCTTATGATACGTCAGAATGATCCATAAGCCGTAAATCTTATTTTATTTACCAAATTGGTGAGATACTGCTATTTACTATTTTTAATATAGCCTCACTGAGTTAATGTCGAAAGTAGACAACATTGTTAACTATGTGCAGAGGCGAAGCGTGCATGTTTGGCACCATGAGCGAACAGTTACAATGCCATCCCTTATCTACGAAAAAAAAGTAAAAGAAAAATGAAAAAAAGGTGCCCACTTTGACATTCAAAAACTGGAGTAAAATGATTCACTTTAAATTCGCAAACATCTCCACCTACATTAAAATTTACTACATCGACCTATTTTCATTTACTCAAAAAAAAAAAATAGGTACTCTCTTTTGACTTACAAAAATCCTAGCAAAATGAGATAATCTTACGAACATTTTGCCGCCCCCAAGCCTTGTGCCCGCCCCCCCTAGGCATGCTACTTACTATATCTTATAGTCTGTTTGTCCTCATACTATTCTTTGTTTCAAAAAGTCAGTCTCATACTATCAACTGACTAGCCAATAGTCAGCTTTCGAATTATGCTATATCTGCTATAGCCCAGTTGTGCTCCAAGCAGTAAGTGTAAACTGCCTCACTTGATAAGCCACTCGAATTGAATTTCATAATACAATGGCCCCGCTAAGAAGTAAAAATTAAAATAAATTCATATCTTTGTAACCAATAAAATCTTTACAATCCTTTGAAGCGGAACAAAATACATAAAACGAAATGCACTCTACTCGAATCGGCGCCGATATACAGATTTACATCAAACAAAAAACCTGCACAAAACTAGGAAAAAAAACATCCAATAATTGCAGTGCAACGCACATGGGAGCAAAAATCGTAAAGCCATATCTAAGCGCAAAATGATATTAGTCCTCCTCTTCTTTGCTGCAGTAATCATATAGCGCGTGCCGAACGTTGTGTCCCAAATATCTGTTATTGGATGGTAATGGCATATGTAATTGGCATTAATAAAAATTATGTTCAGCAAATTCAGCTCAGGTGTCACTTCAAAGCCCTGTAGTCAGCTGCCGGTCGTCGCACATGGTTTGGTCTATTTCCAGTGGTTGGACTACACAAACAGCAAGTGTGGAGTGCAGAAATGCCGCCGTTTTTGCTATGTTTTTTCTTTGCGCAAGCGTGTTGATTATTTTGTTTCCACCTGTGACTGCTAACAGTGCATGGAAAAACCACTGCACCAGACCTGCACTCGTACAATCGTAATAATCCATGTAAGAAATTATATGACTGTGGGTGTGGTCAACCATTTGTGATGTTTATCCTTTCGTGTATGGAAAAAATTAATAAAAATCAAATTGATTTTGATACCAAGGTGTTTGGAAGCTATTGAATCCAATTTTATAACACCTATCATTAAGCTCTTGGGTTAAAAAGTTATAAAATGATTGCATTAGTCTTGTCGTATTTTATTTTAGTACTTATAAAATATTTTATGAGTAAGAGGACAAGCAGAATCATTATGAAAATGTTAAGAAAGTCAAGAAAGAACGTGAACAATGATTTCTTATGGTCATCTCAAGGGAACACACAGATCTTACTTCACCTAAGCCTAAGAAAAAACTAACTTGATTTTGGTGTAAAATTCAAATGAATATTGCTGTCTAGCATTGGATAGAGATATAACCCTTTTTCTGCACAACGTTACTATGGAACTTATTTCAGCGTATAACATAATTATCACTGACGACGTTGCGTCATCAATTTTCCAGTAAATCTTTTGGAGTGATTTAATTTTCAGTGCATTTTGCTAAACCTATTCCGATTTTACCTATCAGCGCATATTATGAAAGGTTTTAGCCAAGGGTTAAAATAATCATCGTGATAGATTTCAATTTGCAAAATCTGGATTTCCGATGGGCAAAAAATATATATATATATATATATGAAAATGAGGCGAATATATATTCGCGAATATATATTCGCCTCATTTTCCTTAAAATTATCTTATTGATTAGGGGGGCACCACCCATAAGCCTTGGTGAAGTTTAGAATATTGGTGAGCTCCAGCTCGTTTTGTTCCTCAAGACCAACAAAGAATGCAAAATCGAAATATTTGATTCTTTTCCTCATTAGCCCCGGGCACTCGCCACAACTTCTGCCGAAATCTTTGAAAGGGGTAACATAATTAGTGGTCATAGGACCAATATCACAGTCAGCACCCCTACAACTGTGTGATTTTATCTTCAGTTTTAATTTTCAACTCAACCCTTTTTCCTCAATCCGAATTTGAAGAAATGTTTTTATAAATTAGAACTGCATGTAGTTTTAAGCAAATAATATTCGAACTTATTTTGAAAATTAATTCAGATTGAATAATTTATCGTGGTAAATGAAATATTTTTGAAGGCATATTTTTTCCTTGTCATATGATTTTAGTTTTTTCAAGCTTTCGGTGAGTCGTTATATCAATTAATTCGGACTCAGAGCAGGAAGGTCAACGCTAGGTGCTAGACTGTGTGGCGTAAAATAACCACAGCAAGTGAGCCATCACAGCAGACGACGATCTAACTTGGAATATTGGACACCCGCCACGCTTTTAACAGCCTCAAGTGGGCAGACATCAGTGAAGTTTTGCTACGCCGCAATACCTACTGAAGATCCTATAGAATTATCTTATATATGACACCTGCGAGAGAAGAAAGATTAAAAGGATAACATCAAGAGCAGCGTAAAGGTTATTCTAGTCCCGGAATTTTGGAACTTAAGCTACGATGAAATCCTCCCAATCGAAATACCAGATGATACACATTTGGTGGGATATTTCAGCTGTAATAATGGCTCGCAACACCGATGAGGCTGGACACTAAATTGAACTCCAACTTGCAGACGAAAAGACAGGGCCAAAAATCGACAAATCCCGTTGGAGCTTTAACTGCAGTTATGCGATAGCATACTTACCACAAAGTGGGTGGTCAAGTACCTAGGCGTTAGAGCTGACCCAAAATTAACATGTTGGGCTCAATTACAGAGTACAGCAACAAAAGCAACCAAAATAATGGCCTTACTAAGAAAAGCTCGCAGCGAATATGGATGGACTAAGTCAAAGCAAATGTAAACTCCTAACTTCTACTCTACAACAGCAAGATATGGGCAAGCACGCTGTGCTTAAAGTGTCATATGCGTACCGCATAGTCTTCAAAGCTTCTGTGCTAGTAATAAGTAAGAGCCAGAGGACGCAAAATGATCTAAGATGTAAATAAAGAAGGAAAACCCTCTCGAAATAACAAGAGAGATATAGCTTGAGAGTCAGCGGCAGCCTCGACTTTTGCGAGCTTCCAGAAATATCTACATCATATAGGCAAAACAGTGCACCCTTTCTGTATGTATATATTAGCTGATGAAGAAAAGAGAAACACACCCTCTTCAACTGCAGTCGGTTGGAAAACAAACGCGCATACTTACATTCGTTAGTCGGCCGGTGCTCCGTTGCCCATGTCACAGATAGGAAGCTGCAGAGCGAAGGAAACTGAAATGTATTTGCAAGAACGCTCTCAGAAAAAAGATACGGGATCTGGCCACAGGTCAGTGATTTGAGAACAAATCACGGGCACTACCCCGAATCAATGCGAACTTAGGCCCGAAGAGGAGATAGTTTTTTTAATGTATGTAATTTTCGCACGCTGTAGCTATGGAACAGGACATTGAGCATTTTTTTACCTCCACCATAACGAAAAAAAAGAAGAAAATACTTCATTGAAGCTTTCACGGTTGAGAATCGCTCAAAGGCACATTGAATAATTAAGGCTTTAATAGGTATTATACAAGCAGAAAGGAAAGATAACTGTTGATTTATTCGCATTGAACACCGCACGATCCTTGGTAAGGCGATTATTGTGCAGACATGGCATGGACGATAAGTAATATATAGCCAAGAGTGTTCCATAACATAAGCATATAGTAGATTCCTCTATAAGTCTTATAGTTTATTTTAGTGATAAACTTTCAAAAAATAAAACTTGACACCTAGCAGCACACATTTTAGTAACCAAACGTTCAGGCAAACAAACATCTCGGCTGGAATGCTTGTTTCAAAATAAAAAGTTAAACGAAAATATTACATCTTCAGTCTAAAAAAAAGAAGAAAAAATTACATTTCGGGAGACATATCTGATCTGTTCTACGTAACTCTTTTTATTAAGATTTTAATTCAGTAATATGTATTTTTTTTCAAGCTGAAATAGTTTTTTCGAACTAATGATCTGTCACCGAGCAAACTGTGTCGTTTTCTTTGGAGTGTGGAACACCTATGATAATGGTGTAGTTCCAGTGGCTTGAGCCGAATCTTTTTGTTAATATGCTGACTATATATTGCAGTGCCATGTAAGAACTCTTATAAGAAAATATATAATCCTTATGTTGAAGCGCAAAGAATCTTTCAACATTTTTTGATTCAAAGTTGGCCTTGTCAATTTGGAGACGCTGCAATGAACAACATCTTATTAACTTAGGACCCCTGTTCGGTTAACCAGTTCTGTCTAGAGTACCTGCAGTGGCTTACTTACTCTTGACATTATTTTTGTAGGAGCTAAGGTTGTCCATACATTTTATTTCGGTAGTACCTATCGAATAAGTAATTTTACATGTAAAATTTATTAATTAAACGTTACGTATACAACATGTGTTACTAAATAAAGTATATGGGATATAATTTTTATACCACTATCATTTCCGCAAAAATAGTGACAAACTAATATCGTAAGCGACATTTTAGTAACGAGGCTTTGAAATCTTAGAAAATAAACTCTAATCTAGAAAATATATGTAAGCAAATAGCATATAAATTTTAAAAACTCTTATTGTGTGATATCCTTAATCAAATTCAAATCTCTCAAGACTTATCATTATTGTAGCGCACGAAACTAGAAATGTTGTTTGCAAAAAAAGCACAAAAAAATCAATTTTATCTCTGAAAGAACTACTGTAAAAAAATTGAACTCTTTACTATTGTTTACAGAACACTGATCTAGTGGAACATCCGATATATTAACCAATTAAATCCCATGAATTTTCGATCATTAACTTTCGCATTTTTGTCCAGGTAACCCAGTTAGTAGTATCGCCTAAGCGCTTAGCTAATATTTTAGTTGGCACCTTTGTCAGCTTACAATATTTTTGATTTGGCATGATTCGATTACTTAACTGTTTTTTTCGCGCCTTGGAGCGGAAGAGTTTTCAGGTTTTTTTTTTTGGAATCGGATACAAAATAATACCCTTCAATTTCAATTTTTCTTAATTTCATGTTAACTATGCTATGGGCACAAACCGCTATTTTTTCCGCGAGCCGTTCGCACGCAAAAGTAAATGCTCGATTTTATTGCAACTTTAATTAAGACTTTCAACAGTTTTTTCTTAGCATCATGATGTATGGAAAAATCATAAATTAGCGTTTATGGTGAGTTATTTTTACGACAGTGCATTTGAGCTTCAGTAATAATTAAGTGCCTATTAAAAAAATTACAAATGCCATACATCATTTACTGCAAAAACTTAAACAGCATGAGGTATCAGCACTGATTGTTTTGAGAAATTTCGTACATAACACCGTCTTTCACTGGTTAACATAAGCCAGAAACATCTGTATTTTGACAACAATTTTAACTTTTGAAAATCTCTACAAAAATGTTAGCTTATTTTTTTTAAACATTTTACTCATGCTAATTCAAATAAAAACATTTAATTGAGGCTTCATTAACTAATACAAACAGTGGCAGACAGATGCTCACTTCAGTTAGACTGCCTGACAGACAGTTTGGTTTCTTCAAGATTCAATCCACTAGCTGGTAAACTGTTTTTTTTAAGACCTCTCTTATTGTTGTCAGCCTCACTTTTATTTCAAGTACCATGCTCTTTTTGTCTGATTATCTTTCTTCTTCCGAAGTATTTTTTCCTTCGAATGTTTGATTTTTGAGGTTATAAAGTTGGATTTTTGCAAACTGTTTTTTTAATGCACTTGATGCGTAGCCTACCAACAACTTCGCCATCATCATGGCATTTACCACAACGGTAGCACAACGCAGTAGCAACACAATGATGATGATGTGGCTTCTGTTGTTGTCTCGTTGATGTTGATGAACCGCAACAAATTGTTTGTTTCAGGTTGTAACAACTATGTGTATGTTGTGCAGTACGTGCGCATGCGTGATGCGCAAATTTTACAATGACAAAAGCCGCCAAGCCAAGTTGCATTGTGTAACAAAAGAAAAAAAATCACAAATTTCATTTAATTTTTCTTTTTGTGTCTTATCAAAGTATGACTTGAAGTGAAGTCAATTGGGTGAAAACAGCAACTAAGTGAACGGTGTTTAACTAAAGCTTAACCCTTGATGAACTTAAAAAATATTTATAGATTACTGTTAAATGATGATCAGTATTAATATAGATTTTATTTTTGTTAAAAAGCTTCGTTTTTTTTACAATTCTCGAAAAATTAACAAAGAATTCCAATTTTTACATATAAGGCGTAACCAAATTATATATGTAGCGGCTTTAAAATATCTTCTGTGACCGTGAACACAAAGCTTCAAAAATTTTCTGAAGTCTCTGAGTGCGTGCAGCAATTCTTCTATTCAAATAATACCTATTTTATTCATGACACAGAGTACTTCAAACTACTTTTGTTGTATTACTCTGGCATTGTAAAATATGCATAAAGTAATCCTTACTGCATAGAACAAATAATAGTAATATCGGAGTATCACGAATCAAAAGAGCTTGAATCCTTTTTCCACAAGATCATTTTGGCCAAAAGCTGTTAGATGGTGTCTTTCGATTTCTCATTTCAAATAGCGCTACGTCATCCCACTAGAAGTGTAAGCCCTGAACAAAACTTTGATTGAACTTTTGAGATCATTTTCCACAATTCATTTCGAATCTTTTTCTGCATCTGTCATCCTGAAAATTCTATGAAAGCGCTGATCGGCAAGTTTCTTTAACATCTTCATTGATGATATCAGTCTTTTTATAATCTCAGTTTTTATAGAAGCATGGTTTGCTACCAAAGTTCTTGATTCGAGATCATGGGGATTCTACAAAAACTTGTATTCATCGTAATAGTGAGTTCGTTAGCGATCATGATTCATGGGTGTGTTAAGATGGGGTTCGCTTCTACTTTCTTAAAATAAATCAGTGAAATTCATTATGTTCTTTTCCGTAACTCACTGACAAAACTATTGTTTTTTCTACTCTCATATTATTTTATTGATTAATCAGCGGTTCCTTATTGTATAATACTTATTTATATATCTATGTTCAATATATCGAAGTACTTTTCGCACATTTCTGTGTCGTTTATTAATATTACCTTATTTATGTTGTTATCAACACAAGCTTGGATTCAAACAAATCTTCGTGTGCTTCTCGAAAATAAACTACTGCTTCCTGATGTTGAGACAAAAGTTCTCTTGAGCTATGTCGAGTTTGAAAATCATTTCGACTATCTTCGAACATTAAATGAACAAATAATGCGAATACATTGAGTCTATCGAAATTCCATTGGGGTATTAAATGAATAGTATAATTAAGAGGACTGCGTGAGTGTGCTTGACACGACCATCAATCCATTCGCCACTGATGTGAGCTTATCAAGCCTTTACTCACGCAAATCACGCATCAAAACAAAACAAAAGACCAAGCAAGCGAGATGTGCGCTGACCTCACAAATAAAATTTTCTACGAGTTTAAACGAGTTGACGCACTCGTAGTTTGTTGTATTCGACATCGAGTGATTTGTTGTCTTTTACTCAGAGAAGTGATTTGCTATGCCGTATGTATGGCATGTGTCTTTCTATTTTCAAGACATTGGAACTAGTATTATCAAATCGAGATTAAAGAAGAAAATAGATCTCTTAATGGCACTCTAATTTAATTTCTTAATGGAAAATATGGTCGATTTCATTCTTTCTTTTGTCGATAACCACATGCAATAAAAATTCAACTGAGGTACACAAACTAGGAATATTCTATTTCACAGTTTAAAACTGTCACCACGTCTTATTTCTAATCTAAGTGCAATGAAAGTACTTTGTTTATGTTCCAAAGTGGATGGAAAATGAAATGATTTTTTGTCCCTTTTATAAAGCACTACATTAGAAAGGTTTTTATATTCATACAAATATCTCTGAAATCATCGGGCATTGACATTTATTAAATTAGACTCAAAAAAATTTACTACTTTAGGTGATTTTTCAGTGTGTGAAAGAATCACTGTTTTACTCAATAAAATTTCACAAAGATATATGACATCAGTGCAGATTCACTGGACATCAGTGATTATTCACTGTTTCATTTAAGAGATTATATATTATGTAGTTGATTAAAGACATGAAAAGTCAATAAGAGGCGAAATGTGTCGAATGGTATCAAAAATCCATTAAAAACCAGCGCAAATCAAATAGTTTCGTACTGTATCGTATACGTCAATATCAGTCGAAAAGTTGGGTTCTGGTAATGATGTCGATAAATGTCAAAGATATCAATATGCGAGCTCAGTCCATAAATATTGAAAAATTCAAAAAACCTTTAACAACATTGAAGATGTCGAAAATGTTAAAAAAGTTCAAAATGTGGAGAAAATCGAAAAAGCTAAAAAATTCGAATAATCTTGAAAAAGACAAAAAAATTTTCAATAGCTTGTAAAAAAATTTTGCAAAATTTCAAAAAACGTCGGAAAACCTGCTAAAAAATTCGATAAATATCGATTTGTGTCGAAAAATTTTGCAAAAGTCGAAAAATAATGAAGCTGGCTGAAAAACTTAGCAAATCCCGGAAAGTTTTGAAAAGGGTAAAAAATATCGAAAAGGTCGAAAAATTATTGAATCAGGCATGTTTCGAAAAGTATATAAAAGAGCAGAAAACTGTTGAAAATATTAGAAGTCGAAAAATGTTAAAGAAGTCAAAAAAAAGGGGAAAAGCCCATATTGGTCTGATACAATAACCACTACATAGGCTACTCAAAAATTTTGTTATTACGATAAATCTTAGATATCTAACTTTATAGACGAAGCTGGGATGAAATTTGCTGGCTAAGATGACCAGTTTAGAGGTCAATCCGTGAATACAAGAAGCAGGTTTTTAGCTTCATGACCTCAGAAGTGATACTCACATATCCACCCCAGTAGCCATAACTTTAGCCATACTGATTCAAAAGTTATCATGTTACTCAATATCCGAATAACGCTTGTGAAACTAATTCAGTCACTAAAAGGTTAAATAATAATTTCATTCATTCTCGAAACACAAAGCAAAAGTTACCTAAGTTGAAAGCGGTTGTTAACCACTCGGCGGTTGCTAGTTGATTGTTTACACCACAAAATGACATGCAATGAAATTCCGCAAACAACAACAGTAGCAGCAAATGAGTTTCATTCTTAAGATGACTACAATATTTATATGCGTCGCTTAGAAAAAAAAAAAAAAAAAAAAACATTAAAATTTTTGCATACAATTGCATTCAATTTGGCTAGGCGCATGCGCACGTTCCTTCTACCAGACAAGAGCGAGCTACCAAATGCTGCTGATAGCATCAGCATCAGTGGCAGCTGTTGGTTTTAACTCATACGAATATTCGTAGCATGCGCCTGGTCAAAGGCCAGTTAAAGCAAAAAAATTACTACTACCTATGACAGTGTTGGAAAATTGTTTTCGTAAACGTTTCTTTTCAATTATTAAAGGAAATCCTCATACAATAGCTGGGAGTTGAACACAAAAGTGTCAACAATTTTGCATGAACTACTCGTAAATGAAGTTGTGTCATTCATTTAAAAGCTTTCTTTTTGCTATACCCAGTAAATAAAGATTTTGCATTATCATCACTATTATCATCGGAATGATTTGCTCTCTGTCTTGGGTATTTGTCCTCGTGTTCATCTTCAACTTCATGTTCATTGTCAACTGCATCATCGACAGCAGCGGCCGTATCAGCAGCAGCAGCAGCTTCATCATCACTTGCTTGGCCTTTGTGTAATTCAGGTAGTTCGCCTTCATATGCACAGCGGTAATTTGGCTTCTGCTGTTTTCGCTGATTCACAATATATGGGATATTTCATATGTGACTTGCATTATGTTAAGCATATGTGCAATTTATTGGGGCAATTAATTAAAATAAAAAGGACCATAAAATTTAAAATCAACCAAACCTATATAAAAATTTGATCCTTATTTTTTATTAAAAAGCGTAATGGAATATTTAGTAGTAAACTTTTTTGAACAAAATGTGAAAATTAATTTAATTTTTTTAAAAATGTTTGGTTAAATTATATGTCCACATTTAAGGATGGAAGGATATTGTACCGTAGCAATTTTTCAATAAAAATATTAATTAAATTTAATGACGTTGATCTGCCGCATTTAAAAATATGTTTTTAAGCCAGTGTCAGGCATTCTGGCGCCCGCGAGCATCTGTGGCAGAACTCAAATACCCGAGTAGAAATTTTTGCTCGGATCGCATACATTAGACCTCCGGTACGGACTTGGGTAATCGGATCAGGTACGGATATGTTTGGTAATGTGTAAAGCCGTGCTAACCGGACTGGGCAAATCTAACATGACACTTATCAGCACGCCTGATGCGGCACTGTCCAGTGTTTGTTTCCATATCTTCTCTATTGCTGCTTATTAATTGGAACTTATTGTTAATTTATCTTAGGTTCAAATCCTAGTGGATACGACATAATTTTTTTTTAAATTAAATAGAATTCCATAGAATAATTTGTGGGGTTAACGTGTTCACTTTATACTGTTTAGACAATAAAAATTCTGATATTTGACTTTAATGTCATCAAAACATCTGGCTAATATGGTCAGGGCCTCAAGGGTTCTCACAGGATCTACATCATTCAGGCAATAATAAGTCCTTCACCTGATCTGACTAGACTGCATTGTTCTTTGTTTGGCTAAGCTGAACAGGGCTGCATTGGTTTTTATAGGGCTTTTCACAAAAGGGTATAAATGAGGCTAGCTAGCTCCGACCCTTACCAGAATCGTCCAGGCCTGTTGCCTGATGATTTGGTAAAACTGATCAGGATTGGACGAAATTTTATAAGGCTCTACCTGATAGGGCTGCAATATGACTAATCTTGGCAGCACTTGCCAAATAGGAAATACCAAGCAAGTTATGAGATAATCTTTGTTTGTAAGTTTTACTCTAAAGAGACTTTGTTGAGCGTACAGTTACTCATAGTATGATCAAGATAGATCTCCCCTCAAACACAATTTTATACTCACAATGAACCGGGAAATCTAATTTTTTATACTTATGGCACCACCCTGAATAAGTACTCATACTAAAAAATTAATTAAATTATGCACTTCTTTCATCTTATTCTCTTTTGATGATAATTCAACGAAAAGTAACTAAGAAGGCAATATCGCATTGTAATTGTGATTTCGAGCATTCTTTCATAATAATTAATGACGAAAAGTAGTTAGTAACTTTGAAAATTAATTCTCTAAGCAACCGCTAGTTCCCGGATTTCAAATCGAGCGTTTTCATATTCAAAAAAATATGTAAAATATGCAGCGATGGGCAAAATAATAAAAATTAGCCAATCTGAGCTATTTCCAACGAACACCTAGTTTTTCTTAAGAAAAATAACCAAAAGAACAAACACATGCATGCACTTACCACTGCAACGCACATTTTAATCGTTGTGGTTTATTTTTTTTTATACGCGCTATAAACGAGATCTGTGTTATTGCTGTCTCATTCAGAAAACATAAAAAAACTGAAGCGAACGAGAGCAAGGAAACAACAATGCCCACATTGAGAACAGCTTCTCTCATTTCGTTTGATCAGTGTACTTTTATTTTTACACTCATGTTGCTCTTGCTTGATTCTTGGAATTGGCTTTTGGTTTAATGTATTATTTTTGTTTTGTTATCGAATTCGAGTTTATAGTGTTATTGTAATTTTTGATTTGTTGTCTGTAACTCCTGCTTTTAAAATTTTGCCCATCTAGACTCAAGTGGATAAATCACGGTGTGATAGTTAACTTCTCATTTGTGATGCAATCTGTGAAAATGGAGCGAAAATATTTTAGTGTTTTAAAAATTTAAACTCAATTTTTTCAAATTCCAGGTTCTTAAGTTCAGCGACTTAAAATTTTTAAATTTTAGGTTAGTTTGATTAATAAATGTTAATTTTATTGTCTATAGTCATATTAGAATATGGCTAAGTCTTAAATTGCACCTTTGATATGAAATTGTCACATTTCTAGATTGCATCACCAAAAATTTTACTATAAAGCTAATGGGGTGTCCCCTTAGCTACTCCATGAACGGACTAAGACTTTGTTTTGCCAAGAGCTTAAATCTGACTATGGTCCCCTATTAATGTAAAATATTTTAAAAATCATATTGATGACCAAAAAATATTAAGTCTTTTCAAAAACTAAAATTTGTTTTTGGTATTGCTAATCTCGAACACTTGGAACTCGTAGTCCCTCATAGGCCTACCTGATTCCGACACTGAGCTACTCCAACAAAAGTATTTTAAATTGTTTTATAATTATTTTTTGTGTTCGTAGGTTTGGCAATTATTTTATAATTGCAATCAATTGATTTGTTTTTCTTTTAATATCTGATCAAGCGAGCTAACTATAATTCGGTTTGTCATTAAAATATACGAAATAATTTTGTTAGTTCATTATATTTTGAGTTTGCATCAAGTAGCGAAATGAAAAAGTTCCTTCACACTATATTTTTAATCATAGCTTTTGCTTTTGCAATACAAAGTGTAAAGGTAAGTAAGTGCCATATTAGCCGTGTTTCCTTAAAAATTTCTTTTTAAATAGTTCCGTTCAAGATACGTTATTATGTGGCGTAATATCAGTTGTACCTACGATCCGAAATATGTGCGTTATGTTTCTTGCAATATAGTCCAACCGCAACAAAAATACATTTCGTCATATCTTGTATATGCAAAGGACATGAACCCAGGCTATATGGTAAATGCGATATTAGATGTGTTACACCCCAGTGGTCAAATAATCAATATTCTCAATTTGGACATAGACGTATGCAAATTTTTTGCTAAGGAGCATGAAAATAATTTGGTAAAATTAGTCAGGCAGTCCTTTGATGAGCACAGCAATTTTACAGGGTGTCCTTTATATAAGGTTGATTTTAAAAAAAATTTAATAAAATAAATTGATGTTCTTAAATATTCTTATTTTATATTTTGATAGGACGTTGCTTTCGGCCTTTTTAATTATACCATAAACTTAACGAAATTACCTTATGCTCCTGAAGCGGAATTTAGTATTATTTTAAAATTTTCTCTGCCACAGAATAATGAAACACTGCGCTACACTCTCAATGGAAGTTTGGAGTTGCGTGGAAAGCGACCAATTCGTGTGATGACTTAAGGAAATTCTTAATTATCAAACTAAAAAAAAGGTTTTTTTGATTTGTTTAAAAATTTTTGAGCTGTTGGTTTTGGTTTTGGTTTTATACACAATTGGTACATTTAACTTATTGGCATAAATGTTAAAATAAAAGTTAAAAATTTTTTTTCAGTATTTTAAGAGTTTTTATTGTGCTTCGCCGAACTACTAACTTAATATGGAAATGTTTGCTGAAACCAGCTAATATGTGGCTTTTTAATAAAAATTAAAGACCTAAGCACACTTTTACTGTTAATGCGATGTAGTGAAGTGATTTTTAGCAAAGTCGAAGGTAACACTATTACTAGATTTTTTTCAAATGTATCAAATCTATGCTATTTATATAAAATTTATCATAAAGAAATGGTTTATAACGCTTTGGCGCAAAATATGCTGAACCGATTTTTAAAATTTCTATTTAGAAACAACATATTTAAGCTATATAAGGATATTGCATACTTAGTTTGTTTATTATTTAACATTAAATATCTGTTTTTAGGATAAAGTTTTTGAAAAACATTACACAAAAATTATCGTTTGATTTTTGGTTGCTTATGTTGCTTCTTGAGTTCTGTGTTGTTAGTTTTGTTATTTTCCCTTCTCATTTATACCGTTTGCATTTGGTTTAAAAGTTCACACTCTCTTTCTATTGCTTTTTGTTACTTTTGAAGAGAGAATATGGAATGTGATGTTAAGAGAGTAATATCATTATGAAAAACAAACGCGGGTAGTATTTTTCCGCTTGAAGATATTTATATGGCCAAGCTTTTAACTTCAGCATATTTAAGGACTCTCGTGCAAATCTTGACACTATTGCTCTTTTTCTACATATAAAAATAATTATTATATAAAGATCATTTTGCTTGTTATCCGTTTCATGAAATTGCCCGCATGCATTTAACCTATTGCTCTTGTAGTATAAAGATTTTTCTTTTCATTAGAAATAAATTTGTTGCACAGCTCGCATGCCTTGTGGGGAGTTGATGCTATCAGTCCAACTGCATTTAAGTGCAACAATACCACACTCCTATTAATAGAAAATTGCTTTTGGGTCTTTAGTGGCACTTTTTTTTTTTGAGAATTGCTTTGTTGTCATTATGGAATTTATTATTAAAGACTCACCATAATTGAGCTTAAGATATATTTTTATTGAGTGAAAATTTCCGCATTATAAAGCGATATTGTACTTTATTTTTTAAAGAAAATTCCACCAACTTAAATTGACTTAAAAAAATTACTTTTTTTTTTTTAATTAAAAGCTGATGTATGCTGAAAATTTCGAAACAAAATTGTTCATCAGTAAATCCATAAAACTTATTTTAAAATATAAATTCATTTCCTAGTTGTGTGTACATATATGTTATTCAGTACTATTATTGGCTGTTGTACCTGGAAAATTACCTCTATAGTTAATATTAGTTAAGGAACATGATTAGCACTCTCCATTGCTTTGAAACAAAAACTACATTAAGTTATAATTATAATATGAAAATATATTAAAATTTTCGCCACACTCACCAATAATGTTCAATATGTTCTCCCCTTGACTTTAAGCAGTCACCCACATCCACGGTTCCACTGCTATTGTTCGGCCACGGGAGATGTGCGCCAGCAAGAAATTTCGAAGAAATATTGTCGTAACTGCAAAGCAAACAGAGGTATTCGGGCAAAACCAATCGAGAAATAGCCAGTATAATGGGGTCGACAAAAATCCAGTACAATAGGGTGATCTAAGGATTTGATTTTCAATGCTCTGTACTTAGGTCCACACAGAGAGAGTCAAAGAAAATTAAATACATCGTAACAATTTGACAAGTTGCTGGTCGAAATCAGACGCACAGAAAGAAACAAGTTCGAGAAGTAGGATTACATGGAAGAAGAGCCCGGAAAGTAACGTTTCCAAACCAAAGGAATGTGCACAAAAAATTTGAATTTGCTAAAGAGCATATGCTTCATTTAAACTGGAAAAATTTAATCAGCTCTGACTGGAACAAAAATTAATTTGTTTGATTCTGCTGAGAAAGATCTACGTCTGCTGGCCCTGAAATGCGGAATTTGGTACATCCAGATACATTCGGGTTATTATTAAACACGTTAACGGATCAGTTATGATATTGGGTTGGTTTCCGCTCTTTGGAATCCACTGTTTTATTGCTTTAAACAAAACATACAAAAGCTGTGGTGCTCACAGCACCATTCCATAAGAATGAGCGTAACACCTTACTCAGCAGCTATAAGCATTACTGTACTAAGGGAACTTATACGCAATTCTTGTTCGCAAGTTTTTTCGTTAGGAAGTGCTTTTTGAGATGCCTTGTATGAAATGTATATAAATATAGTATTCGTGTCCGGGCAAAGGAGCGTCAACCCAACGGAATGTACATTGTTCTTAAAACATGTCGAAAAACTTGGGACTAAGAAACTAGTACGGCCTCAAAAGATGTTCACCAGCTTGAGTTGTCCATGACTAGAGGATTTTCTGTACTCGGAACGAATTTTATATTTTGCCTTTTTTACATTTAGTGCTAATATACTGTAGGGTATGTAATTTTTGGCGAGGTCAATGAAAACACACTTACTGATTATATTTGAATTAGGTTGATTTACTAATTGTTGCCAAACAAAATTAAATATTTTTTTTTTGTTTTAACATTTGTTAATCAGTGACCATCCTAAACTGATGACAATTTCTCATCAAAGTCATTGAGTGGCACACACAATTTTAATATTTAATTTAAATTCCAAAACTCATTAAAATAAATTATACCCATACGTTTTCCAAATCGAAGCAGTTTTAATTAGTTTTCGTTGTTGTTGTCGTTGTTGTTGTTGTATTGATCGTGTTTATTGATATTTTGTAACTTTGATGATTAAAACATAAATTTTCTTCTTGCTGGGCCACACAGCGTCAGCGTGTCGTGGAATTTGGTGAAAATTTTTTTGAATTTTCAAAAAAAAAAAAAATAGTAAGTAGCATGGTGTTCTAGAGATCCGGTCGTAAGGAAAACGCAAACATTCAAAATACCCACATAGTTGCAACACATTGCCACCCATTGTTATAGTTATTGATCACAGTGTGGAAATGTATTTTATTGACCACTGGATCTTTGATGACTTTAGCAATTAATTGTCGCGCAACATGTGTCGCTCGCGTGGAATACGCAGCATATGTAGCAGCTTTATTGGGCGATCAACATTAAACGCGTTTTATGTTATAATTTTAATTTGTATAAATTGTTTTAATTTTTCTTTTATTTTTTTCTTAATTTCTTTGGGACATTTATGGTGTTTTATTGCAATAAATTTTATTTATTTGGGTTTCACATACCAATCGTTAAGAACTGCAGCTGTTGAATTTTTGTTTGCTTGTCGCCAGTGTATTGACAAGTAATTTTCTTATTTGAATTAGTTTTGTGTGATATTGTAAGTGAGTTGAGCATGCTAGATTTGACAAAAATAATATAATAAGTACATATATATTTTTAGTCAAAACATAAAAAATTTTAAATTCCTCTTACATAGTTTGTCAAATATCGTTTAAGTTGAGAAGTTTTGGAGTTCTTAATCGCTCACACATCTTTAGTATAATTATATATTGTCTAAACTTTTCCCATCGTGTGCTCCGAGGATATGGACTTACATAAGAAGTTGTATTTTCGTTACTTTCACAGTTTTCAAACTGAATCGCTAACACTCTCAGCTACTGAGATGTTTGTGAGATCATCATAAGCTAGTTTTTTTTAGCACATTTTCTTAATTTTTGAGGAATCAAGTGTGATCAAAATTTAAAACTCGCTAATGGGCTTGTTACGGTACAGAAAAATTATGCTTCGTTGTACTAAGGCACTTTTTATGAAGACTAATTTGGTCGGTTGACCCGTTTTAATGTTTCTCTGCATTAAAGTTGTGCAAAATAGCACCATTTAGTTTATCACCTTCAATATGTAAACGGTTACCATCCGTTTTGTATGTCTCGATCTCGGTCGATCCGCATATTTCTTGAAAAACGTGATGTACTTAAGTTTTGGCAAGGTCAAAGACAGCAATGTTATTACTTCCGATGAGGAAAATATTGGCTTTGAAAAGTAATATTATTAAATGTGCAAATTTTCGGTTTCTGTTTATATTAAGTTTGTGTGTTTTCTAGTCTGTATCTCAACAACGTTCTTAAAAAATGGATTAAATATGTTGCTAGTATGTAATAAGTTTGTTTATTTAAAAATAAAATACATGTTTTTGTTTTTACAAATTTAGCGATTTTTATTAGCCATAAATTTTTTGCTTAGCTATTTTAATTTTTTTTTTCTTGGACTTAGCTACCGTCTCAAAAGTTTTCTGGTAACACTGCTGGGCAGCACCGTTCAAGAGCGACAAGCTTTTGTGTAAAAAGTTATCTAAAGTTTCATTTTGAAATAACTTTGTTAAATAAAAAAAAAACTATGTCGAAAGTTTTTTTTTTGGTCACATAAAACCTTTTTTTCGTTATATATATATGCAAATACACGTATTCTTGCTCAAACTTGAAACCTTTTTTCACAAAACACCCAATAAGTTCTTAATAGTATATGTTTTAGCATTTTGTTTCTTAAATTTAATATTTGCAGACATAAAATTAAAGCATTTAGTTTTCATAAATTACAAAAATTGAAGCTCATAAATGGTTCATCTCTTTCCATCCATAAATCATCTTAAGGTCAACCTCTTTCCGTTTTAGCAAAGAATGCACTATATGTCTATCTATCTGTGGAAATCACGAGCACAGGCAAAATTACTTAGTTACGGACGCCCCTATCGACGCTGCAAATAACATTTTTAAACGCCATACTAAAAGTTAGACACGTACTAAAATTGGTTCGAACTTTCATCAGCTAAAACTAAGTGCATTTTATCAAGTAAGAGTGGCTTTTCCCTAACAAGCATAAACTTCAAAGCACTGTCCTGAGCGAGCTATTTGTAGTAATTCAGTTCAATTTCATAAAAATATGTTCTAGGAATGGCTGAAACAACTAATAAAGAAAGACATATTGACAATAAACCGAGGCACCTCCCATGGAGGCAAAAAACTTAAAACCATTCTGATTAGAGCTATTTAATTAATGTTGTCAAATTCACAATAGAACAGTTTAGTGAATCACGCGTCGCTGTTGAAAAAAATGCAATTTCAATAAAAATTTTAGACTTCACGCGCACTTATAGGGTCTTAGGGTATTTAAGTATTTGTGTGGCCAAAGATAAGATCCTTCTAGTTAATGTTAACTCATGTCTCTATATATTAAAAAACAACTTTAGCTTTTTCCAATTCGATATATTTACGAGTTGTGTAATGAAAATAAAACCACATGTTAAATTGAACAAAGAAATGTCAAAGGTATGCTGCTCTTCTGTTTCGCCTTAGCTACACTAAGAGCAATCCATACTAAGCCCATTAGTTGACTTTTCTGCTTATCTTTCGAAATGAATTCTTTTCAAGACTCATGTAATAATTTTCAATATTTTGTGATTTTCAGGGATCGTTCAAGTAAACTGTACAAAATTTTACAATTGCGTGTAATAGTTTATTTGTGTCATTTACTTGACAGTTGCAACAACAGCATTTACTAAAAATGTACAAAGTTTTTTTTTTTTTTTTTCTCTCGAGATCCTCTTAGTTTGACACTTGCAGACAACAACGAAGTCTGCTGCAACACCATCATCATCTTCTACTTCAAAGACATAAAATCGCTAAGCCAAGTATTCTTTAGAGATGATAATAATATTTAATGTTGTTGTTGTTGTTGTTGTAATGACTTGGTTGACTCTTTGGTGACATTACCTGCACCTCTCTTGGTGTACGCTTGCACGGTCAATTGTTGCGTCTGTTAATAAATTTTCAAATGAACAAAAAAAAAAAAAAAAAGGCTGACTAACACGATACTAAAGAAGGCTGAACTCTGGCTGACTGGTTAGGATGGTTTGTTTGACTTTGACTTTGCTTTTGGCAGGCTGCATTAAGGTATAACAAATGATTAGGTTTTGTTCATTTCGTGTCAGACAAAATGTCATTTTTACAAGCATTTTAATTCAATTTGTGTTTCTTTTAGTTGCAGTTGCTGTTGTTGTTGTTGTTGTTGCTATTTTGTTGCATTTTATTTGTGAATAGGTTGGGTTTGAAAGAAAACAGTTTTGAAAAAGATTCGAACCAGAATTTAATGAGAGATAGTTTTATAAATTTATGTTCGATGGCTGATCTAGGGTCATATCAGGTATTCATTATAATCTCTCGTTAAGCAGCTGATTAGGTGGTGATTTGGCATCGCCTAACTTTTCTGATTAATAACAATAAAGTTAGCATTTAGTTAGCTGACATGATTGGAATATATGGTGAAAATACGCTAACATCTCATGGAATTACATTACAATGTAAGTGTTTTTTAATTAAAGATGCATAAATAAATTAAAATATCAAATAAATTAGACGTTGCTAATATGATGCGTAGGCCTTTGTATTGTGTGCAAAACATTTTTATGAAAAAAATAGGAAAGGAAACTAGAGGTAGCCCAACGAAAACCACTTCATCAGTTGATTGTCAAATTGTTATAGTCTCAAAAAAAAAAGACCCTTTCAAGTCTTCCAAGGTGATTTCTGTGGATATCGAAAATAATCTTAGTGCTCCTACAGTTTGTCTTCGCTTGTAACCTTCGCAGAAGAATCGCTGGAAAGGTTCCGCTGATGCGTGAGATAAATTTGGATATGAGGTCAAATTTTGTAATGTCTCACTTCAGCTGGTCGGGCCTTGATGGTGAGACAAAATGGCAAAATATTTTATGGAGCAATGAAACCAAAATGAATTTTATTGGAAATGACTCTGGATGAAATGTGAGGCGACCTAAATGTAAGGATTTCCATGTCCTATTCACAAAAAAGACCGTTAAGCATACTAGCGGCAATATTATGTTATGGGGCTGTTTTTCGTAGAACGATGTCGGTCCAATTTTCCAAACATCGCACGATATGATTTCAGCTCTAATGCTTTGATCAATGTTATGTGAATTAATGTTTTCATCAGACAGTTCCGCGAAATCATCCAAATTACAATGTCTGCATTTAGTGTGAAGTACCCTGCAAATATTAATAATTTTTGAAGCTTTCCATGAAGCATATGAAAAATGGTGTACAAGCGCCTAAATCGCACCAATGACACCTTCGACGGTTTTACGTTTCTTTTGGTTGAAAATATGTTGCATAGTTGCTGTATAAGAACACTGTACGGTATTATGAAGAAAGGTACTAATTCATTCATTCAGATTCTCCCAACAGCCAAAACCACTTTCTTTACCTTCATATTTCTATGAGAAATATTGTCTTCATAAACTTTTATTAAAAATAAAGAAGGCGTGACAGCATTCAGGGTAACAAGCATCCATACTTCTAAATGTAATTTTGAAGTCGCATCTACACATGTGATAGATTCAAGTAGTTGCGTTTTTCGTTTTGTCCGTTAATGAGTACAGACGTGATTTCGTTCGCGCGGGTCTTAGCGTCTGACCCGTTCCACATGGTTTTTTCAAAGCGGTGAAACGTATAGGTTAAGTACGATTTCAATCCCAGTGGGATATCATTTTTAGCCTTTAAAAAGGCGATCGTGTAATTTAGTGATCCACAATCACAACAATTGTAAGGATTCAATCAAAACCTCGTGTTTCTGAGTCCTTTCCTAGGTTAATATATATGCCTTTCGGAATGAATGGCATATTGTAAGAGAGAGAGAGAGACAGAGAGAGAGAAAGAGAGAGAGCAGAGAGAAAGAGAGAGAGAGAGAGATAGTGAGGGAGAGAGAGAGAGATTTAAGTAGTTGGATGTAAAATCTACTATAGTTTAAGTACCTTTTATGTTAAAGTACAGATGTTAATTTCATCGCGGTTTGTTTAATTTTTAATCGACTTCCGCGATTTGAAATTTTACAGAAAAAGGCATCTTTGATCTGCAATATTCGGCTTGGGTCAATCATAAGTTTATCCACTTTGGACACAAGGACAGGTAGAATTTAGCAAATGGTGGATCTGCTGAGAGTAATTACTGGTAATTTCCAATTGCGCGCTGGTATCCGCCTTCCACAAAATACTGTTACTGTTGCAGCGTTAATGGTACCGAAGATCCCCTTAGAATGTCCTTGAAGGCCTCCTTATTAATGCGGTAAGGGCGATCAATTGACTATGTACATAACACTTAAGCCAATTCTGGAAGTGTAGAAGGTTGGAATAATCCATGAGTAATCGCGTCTTAATTTTATCTTTCGTTTTCTTGGCATCTGGACTTACTAAATGGGCATCAACTAATAAATTCTCATTTAAAAAATTAAATTTTTTATTTATATTAGAATAGCGACAATTAACAACAACAGTCCGGTCGATTTGCTATCTCGATTTCAATGCGATTTTATCACATGTCTGATAAAAAGTTTTTCACAAAAAACCAATTAAAACAAATACAAAATTGTATCATCCATATACCTATTTCTAAAAAAGAAGTACCTACAATCAAAAAGCAAAGAAGTTATTTACTGTGTATTTACATTTGAGTTGTTAACATAAAATGAAAATGATTAGCCAACTCTTTGTGGCACCAACACTGACTCCAAATCATCAAAGTTTGGTCAGTTTCTGTTTAAGAATATCACAAATTACGCTTTTTTACTAGGAATAAAGAGATGTCAGACTTTTATGTGCAAATCTACTTACTTGTTTTTCCTATATCGCCTGGATATATTGATATTATTGGATTAATAACTTTGTGAATATGAACACATCTTTTTGGCATAACATATTTTGTTCTATTTAAATAAGTATGTTAATTATGATCTGTAAGTCTAAGTCAACTATTATATACAGGGCATAATAGGCGTTCGGTGAGCAGGACATTTTTTCCCCGGCCTGAAGTGTTTGAAGAGTTGCAAACAGTTTCCTTTGGCGCATTGCTGTTTTTTCTTAAGTCTTATTTAGCTAGTGTAATAAATTTTGTTAGCAAAAACTTTACCATTATCATTGGATCTACCTATATACGGAATTGAAAGAAATGTATTTCCCTCAAAAATCGTATAAGTTAGGAACAACTGTATCGATTTTGGTATATATAGAAGTATGAGTATAATCGAGACCGTATTTTTCAAAGAATTTTCAGCAATTTTGTTTGTCAGATCACGTTGCCAAACTTTGACGCATAGCACCGGTGAAAGTAAAAACCTTTTCGACTAAAATTTCAGAAATCAATAAATAAATTAGTATCTTAGCACCGTTTTAAGTAGATAATTTTGGTAAGAAATAGTTTAAAACTAGTTAACTACTTTTAGATGATATTTATTAATTTTACTTGAATCACTTGCCTTGCTTGCCATTCTAATTTGGTTAGTTGAAAATACATATGACCCAAGTCACGAAAAAGTAATATTTATATGAATGAAAAATTTTTCTCTAATATAAATATATTGCACACGTAAAAATTATTTTATTTGAAATCTTTTTCTTTCAAACTTTTCAAATTGAAATCCAATATTATTGAAATTTTAGTTCTGGGAAAAAGGTTGAGTTTGAAATGGAAAATTAAAGTCAAAGTTTTGACTTTCGACGGCAATATATGGCTTTCTCTTATTCTTTTTTTTTTGCAAATTTGGACGTGTATTCGGATTCCTAATTCAATTTTAAGTGAAATAATCAGAAACAAAAATTGACTAAAAATCTTTAGCTCAAAATTTGTATTTCGTCTTGTGATAATCCAGTTTCTTGGCTAGGACCTCTTAAAATTTTTCGGGATAGAAAAATTCGCACGAGCTTTTGTGAGAAACGTATAAAATTTAATCACTCACTTATATATGCTATAAGAAAAAAAGTCACTGATTCGTCAGCTTAATGTGGTACTCATTTAAAAACTTGTTGTAACATAAATGTTTCTTCGTTAAATATATATTTCATTAATCTTTGAGATGCACAATAAAAATTCATTCAGTAGACAATTTGTCAAAAACAAAAAAAAAAAAGCACCAAAAAATTAACTCCAACTTTACTAGAGTTAACAATTACACTCACAATATCTACATCATTCAAGACAATAGTTAAATCATTCATAAAAAAAGTACTCTTACATTTGAATGTTAAAAAAAGAAAAAAATAAAAAGAGATTATACGATACAGTAAGAAAAAAAAAATACTAATAAGATAAGTAAAAAATCCAATCAATCAAACTGAGCCGTACTACAAAACATGCCAAAGTACAGCAAGATAAAAACATCACTGGCTATAACTTGGGCATAAACAAACTAAGCGAGACAACCACAAGGCCTATGACAAAAAAGAAAAAATCGGATATGCCCATCCCAAATTTATTAATAAAAAAAAAGTTTTTTTTATGTAATTGCTGGGGCACGAGCAAAAAAACAAAAAAAAAATCGAAAAGACACTGAAACATTAAAGTCCAAACAAACCCATAAAGTCACAAACAAATCACCATCGATGACTTGAAAATGTTACCGAACGGAACTGTTTTTTTGCCGGTCTACGAAAACAACAACAACATGAAGAAAACGCTGATTTTTTTTCTTTCTTCATCTGCGAGAAGTTATACAAAAATGGAATTATGTTTCTTTTATACTCAAAAGAAATTATTTGTAGTCTTAATTTAGTATTCCTTCTATAATCTTTCTGAGGAAAGTTTCAGTTTCAACAGCCCTTGGAACCCTGGCAGAATAGGGAACTATCTACTTTTCCGCAGTAGGGTTTACTTTTAGCACAGAAAGCTTTACGATCCAATAAGTTCCAAGACCGGAATATCGTTCCTTACACATACTTTTTTGCCTCAACTTTCAATATGTTTCATCTTAAAAGTTAACATTGAACGAGCTTGTTATCCAAAATTGGGTTGTTTAGTTTTAATGAGGGTGATTTTTTTTAACATTTGAATTCCAATCGTTCTAATCTCGCCATATCGTCCTTTATATCTTTGATTGATGTCTCATTCAAAAAATGGTTTCTCGCGACTCGTACCATCACTCAAACTCAATTATTGGGATAGATTTTCAGGTAAAAGATTACATACTAAATCAAATCTTTCAAACGATTTCGATTTTATTGGTACCTACTTAAGGTTTGCCTGAGTGCACTTGAAATGATCATCAAGCTACTCGCCACGATTCTATCGAGTCCATCGAGCTCTTGTGCACGAAAATCACAAATCAAATCAAAACAAATTGAAACACCAAGCAAAAAAGGTGCGTGCTGTACTCGCAAATAAAATGTTCTACGAGTTCAAGCCCTTGTAGTTTATTGCAATCGGCACCGAGTGATTTGTTGTCTCTTGCTCAGACTATAGATTTGCTATGCCGTGTCGCTTTGCGGTGCAAAAGCAACCGGCGAAGTTTGTGCTGTGAATTCGAACAACAACAATTTGAATGACGCGTGTCGCTAATAGTCCGTGAGGTAGTGAAGTCATTTCTAGCCGCTTAATTTTTTGTGCAATTATTACTTAGTTTAAGTAAGGCTGATAAAGAAAGCGCCAGTCCCCAGAATCGTGGTGGACCTGGTTGTGAGATGCCGACGAAATAAGTTTTGCTTAATAACTCGGAAAGTAAGATGTTAGAAGAAAAATATATTGAGATCAATGTTGAAGAGGAGATGAAAACATATTGATTTCATGTCTGAAAAATTATATCTAGTTGATGCGTTTTATTCTTTGCCTTTTCTCATGTTCGGTGTTACAAATGTTCTGTTCGCTTTGAACAACATTGAGTTCAATAGAACCATTGTACTCGACAGCGAGTACAATAATCTGTTGACACAGCAAGCGCACTCATGCAGCCCTCTAGTACCTATATACATTTTTTATATATCATTATGACTAAAGAAGGATTGACTTCATAATTTCAAAATCTATTCAATGAGGCATTTTTCTGAGAGTATCATGTAAGTTGAGGTTTTTCATAGTTTCATTCTGAACTATGCTTCTCTAGAGATTCAGACATACCCAGATTGATAACTTCTTAACATTCCGCGATCAAACCTAAAGTAAATCCATCTAAAGTTATATGAAAAGAAATCCGGCTTTAAGTTCTTATAGAAAGTGTCCTCGTACGTGTAATATAAAGGGAACTTTGAAACAACTATTTTAATGTAATATTTGAAAGATCATAAGTTATTGGCTCTTGAGCATGGATGGGCACAAGTTCTTCTGCAAGTTCTAACGAGAGAGCGATTGAGAGTAACGAGAGAGCATTTGTGTATACGTATAATATATCATACAAATGTGAACGCAACGATTCAGTATTTCTTCAGCAGAAGTTGTTGTACCACTACATGGAAACAAAATTTTGCGTGCATGTTGGTGCCCATCATTGCTCTTGAGACATATTATTAGCCAAATAATTTTTTGTCTTCTAACATTTTGTTCAAAGTGTAAGCAACTCCGTTGTATCTTGAGTCCCTAAGAAACAACAGCAACAACAACAACGTCACCTTGGCTGATCATACGCTCAGGTGGTGATTTTTATTGTTGTTGTTGTTGTTTTTGATGTGACTTAGCCGTACGTATTGTGCGTCTGAAGTGTTTTTATTGTGAATTTTGAATGAATGGTTAGCACGCGCCTTCAAACCACCAGCTGAGATTGACTTGGTCGCTTGGTTGCTTTCTTCTCTTTTTTTTTTTTTATATTTCTGACGAAGTTTTGTAGTTTTTGCCGTTGTTGTACCAATAGTTTTTTTTTTCAGCAATGTTTTTTTTTTGTTGCCAACAACATATAAAGGAGCATCGCAATTGAAAACTCCGTCCAATATGATGCTGATGATGAGAATGACTTAGCAAAAGCGAACAAAAACAAAAAAAGTAAAATATGTATGGGACAGTGGTAGAACGGTGTGTTTTGCTCATAAGATTTCGTTTCATCGAAAATATTGAATATGGGCTTTACCTCTCCCTACACGTGGCTGATTTTAAGCTTAGTGTTGGGCAAACTTTAACCCATTCAAGTTTTGAAGGACTGAAAAAAAAAAACAGCGGCTATGTGTGCAGAGAGTGATATTGTATTTGTGGTACTAGCACGATGCGCACAGTAGAAGCTTTGGTAATACCGTACCAGATCACTTGAGGCACAAAATTTTAAGCGATTCCACAATGGAACGCTTATCAGTTTCAAAATTTGACTCTCTATGAGTTGGTTGTCATACAGATGAGTAAGATATTGTTAGCAAACTTTGTCAAAGGCATTACAAAAATCAGTATATATAGCATGAACTTGATATCCATGTGCAGAGGAAAGAATACAATATATATTTCAAAATGGGAGCTATAGCTGACGGACCAGCAAAAAAGCCATGCTGCTCAAAACAAATATGGTGTTTAATCAAGAAGTATAATTTCTTCTTGATAATACTTTCAAAGAGTTTTGAAACATTAGAAAGCTTAGAAATTGACTTATAATTGGATACATAATTTTTATATCACTCTTCAAAACCGGAGCGATAAATGCAATTTTCCAGCAATCTAAAAAGCAACTTGTCGATAAAGATTCATGAGTACATTTAAATATTAAGTAAAATAGAGGCGATATCATTAATATCAGTTTTGAAGGAACACTTTAAATTTGATATGGTCATATATCATGAAAAAATCTAAAATTATATAGTTCTTAACATAATTAAGTAAAACATTACTTAAGCACCTTCTGATTGATTTATCGCAACTCAAGCTCTATTGAAAATGTCGGCCGGTTAGTAAAACGGTGCGTTCAGCTTTTGGGTGAATCTTAAGGCACATTATGGCATGCTTTGGAGTTAGAGTTGCATAATCATATATATAAAACTCAACTATCGTTAGAACGGAAGTCTGCTGACCATGGAATGTGCTGAAAATACGCCGATAGGGTAATGGCGCAACAGCTATTGAATGATGACTTATGAACACTTTTCCGCAATGGATAATTGAATCAGCAAAGTTGCAATCTTTGGAGCTCTGAAAACTCAAAAATTACCTAAGAGAAGCCATTAAAGCCGTAAAAAGTAACCTTTATTGTCTAGTGTTGTCTTAATGCTAAGCGCTATAATCGTATGATAATCAACTTATTTTGTCCTGCAATTGAAGATTTCGATTTGGGTAGTATATGATTCCAACAAGATAGTGCCACTAGCCAAAAAACAAACCCAATTTTGGTTTTATTACGAAAAATTTTATGAAAATAAATAAAAAATTATTATTTTTGTTTCATTTCACTGATCTACCATACCCACCTATGAATGCGTTTGTGCACCATAATCATACTAAGGAGTAAACAACACTTGTAACAGTTCAAACTTCTTTCATAAAAATTCAATCTATAGATATTAAATAGGCAAGTATAAAAAAAAAACAAAATTAAATGTAAATTTCTGAAACGATATTGTTTTGCAATTGTAATTTATGCATATTTTCTCGTAACATTTTATTCAGCCAACGCAATACGTTGAAAACCGCTGCTGTGTTTTTTTTTTTGCCATTAAAATAACTATTCTATGAGTTTTTATAACCTTTCGAAAAGTTTGAATGCAATGGGTTAATCGTTGTAAAATAATGCAATACTCGTACAAGCCTACATATTCACAAATACAAAAACTACATGATACACAATGTGTAGAAACAAAAACAAGCAAAAATAAAACGGCTTAAAATGTAAAATTTACATAAGCCTGGCTGGCTGCCTTCCTTTCTGAATGGTAACCACAACTGATTCCAATAACAAATCCCTTGAGAGATGATAAAGATGATCGTTCATTTTTATTATAATGCAACTGTAGATCAGTAGTTTAAAAATAGAAGTCAATTGCTTTAGAATGACAGTCTTAAAATAATGTATGCCACAATGTTTTCCTTGGTACTTTAAAGTAAGAGGCCAAAATAAAAAAAAAGTTGTCAATAGAAAAAGTTGATGCAATGCGTATTGTATATATGATATGATACATATATTTATATATAGGATATAATATTTTCATATTAAATTGTCATATATATATCATTACTAAAGCTGCAAGAGTTTTAGAAATATCAACTGTAATGTTTGCTTATTAGTAATTTAGTTATAGACACATTAAAGAGATATTGTGGAACTGAATTGCACATACATACAACCGGAAGTGATATAAGGATCGGTCCGTGTACGCTACATTCGTTTGATTTTTTTTTATTTTTCATTATTGTCGGTATGATTTAAGTTTCATTTTAATTGTAACCAGCAAGAAGCACAAAGAGTACATATTTCATTAACATTACTTATAAATCCTATCTATATCTATGTTTTTGATTTATTTTCGAATCGTTGCTACAATTTTTGCGCTGAAATCAATCCTGATATATTTTCGCTAATTTTTATAGTTACTTGAATTCTCTTTTCATAAAAAATGTCTTTTCTCATGGGTCAGAAAACGTTTAATTAATTAAACTAAAATGAACATCCTGATTTTGAAACAGGACTACTTTAGGGACAACTCTCCGATTTTATATATTGTTGAAGATGTAGCGTATTATAAATAATTAATAAATCTGCAATAAAAAAATTATGGTTCATATCTGGTTTAGGAGAAGCCATATAAAGTTGCGGACATAGCTTTAATAAAAAGCACTATAAGATAGGAATCCCTGGATCAAAATATGGATATCATATGAAAGGTAATTTAATAAGGTATAAAATTGTCATATCTACAATTGAATTCCGATGGTTAGTTTTTGAGACATAAGGAGTTTTGAAAAAAACTGATCCATTTTTTTTAAATTGATATTTTTCCCAAAAAATATGTTATTAGCCTATAGTGATACATATATATTTAGAAAGAAGAATTTATTCTATTTAAAATGATATGCCATTTGTACTGTTAATCAAATTTTTACCGGAAAACATAAAAAAATTATTAACTTAAGCCATCCAGGTGTTTCTAACTTATGCCGTTTTTTATAAAAGCTATATCCGCAATCTCCGACGGCTACATCTCCTAATCCACATCCGACTCACAATTTTTTTTTCCAGATTTATTATTTATTCATAACACGCTACTTCTCCTAAAAAAACAAATCAATCGGAGAGTTATGCCTAAAGTAAACTTAAGCCCTGATATTAATCGAAATGTTGAAAAATGGTTTGTTTTTTTCAAACAAACTACTCGTACCAACTCGCATGCAGACCAACATTAGCTATGCATATCTTAAAAAAATGATGGAGTTTTTGAATTTTCCAAGCCGTTGCCTGGAAATATTGTTTTGTCAAATTATCAGGACCGTTCTGATTCCGTTGCGAAATAATATCTTACATTTTTCACTTATATATACGTTTTTATTTGCACTGATTTTTTTATATTTTTATGAGATAGCGTGTTGCCACGTAGAAAGTGGCTAACATGATGTGGTTGCTTGTAAAGTTCCGTTCTGAACCTTTTACTTTACAAAATCTTCACGTAATGCATAAAAATCTGAACTCATCTTGTGTGAGCATCGTTGAATCTAAACCACACGATGTTCAGCACACGCAAGAAAATTTACCGGCAGACGCACATGCACGAGTTTGTGTCAGTAATGAAATTTGTATTTTTCGCGAATATATTGAACTTAGAGTCGGAATGTACTTTTCGATGATCGAGTAATCTTTTTTATAATTTTTTCCGAAAACTACCGAAAAAAAATTTTGATTCCGTGAACTTCAATAAAATAAATCAAATTTTTATATGTTGCTAATGGTATTTGGGGTGCGCGCAATCGTCCCGTTGATTTTTTTTTTTATAATAAAATTACACTCTTTATATCTCATTCTACCTTCTCTCTTCAAAAGTACCAACAAAAAAAAAACAATCGAAAGAGAGTTTGTTTCTTGAATTTCGAAGCCATATACAAAAGGTACTGATAATAATAAAAACAATAATAGCAACACAGAATTCAGGAAGCAGCATGAGCATAAGCAACGAAAAATCAATCGATAATTCTTGTGTGATTTAAAAAATGAGTATGCAATAATTTGTTTTTGCACAAATATGTTGATTCAAGAAAAAATTATTAAAATCGGTTCAGTATATTTTGCGCCAAAGCGTTACAAACCATTTCCATAGAAGCATTTTTATATAAATAGTATAGATTGAGCCACAAATCGGATCTTGTAAACAATTTTTTGTGTTTTATTTCAATTTGCAACTACGGTAGTCCAAAGCACACCTTATACATGTAATCAAAACATTATACCTAATTGACGAAGAGCGAATATACCCCCTTGCTACTTAAAGTGCCAACATTGATATGTGTCTCACTTCTGTAATTGAAGACGAAGGTGCTAAAACTTATAGCGGAAATCCAAGCGCATATTTACATTAAAGTTAAAAGATTCTACATTACAGTAAGAACTTACTCGTCCTTATATGTATAAAAATAATATTGATTTCAATATAAGATTTCATTTGTACATAAAAATTCATAAAATCTTTAATTTTATATTTATGATTATCTTTAATTATTCAAAGTGACTCCTTGTCTATTTTTCCTTGTGATTCTGCTGATTATCTGCAGTCAATAAATGTTACTGGCCGATAAGCTGATCTAAGCTAATTTTCTTAATCTTAACGATTTTAAGATCTTTATCTCTGTCCTAGTTATAACTCCGATCAATTTAGTTTTTCTCTGCGACCAAATAAATGAAATTATGAAATATTTTTATTATAATTTAAAAAATTAATAAAAAAGCTATTTACTAACGAGCTGTAAATGTAGCCCCTTCTGACAAATGTTGTTGACTCGATCGGCGGTATACCAGCGTGCGGCGCCACATTATGTCTGCGTTTGTCGATCTTGTGCATAGATTAATTTCTATTTACACCTGAGGCTCCACTTTACATACACATAACATAGCACACATTCACATCCACCAACTACCGCTCTAACAAGTGTCTCTCAGAGAGTTGGAAAAATGTTAACAACACTCTGCAGGTGATAAGAAAAATTCACTTTGATTCCAAGTCCGACTCCAATTTCTTTATCGTAGATCGTTTGGGCTGACGCATAGATTTTAAAAGTTGATTACTTTAGCAGCAACTGCAACGGCAGCAGCAGAATTTTGACCACCTACTGCGCTCGTACAAAATTGTAAGCAAGTCCCGCTAAAAAAAAGAAAACAGTTAGCATCTATGTATGGATACTAACTGGTATGTCGGCGAGTTCCAAATTAATTATTGCTCATTAATGTGGGGAAAAAAGCTTCCAAGCCATATTGAATAATTTGCTTTTTATCTGATCTATATTTTTTATTAGTTGAAAATTTTATCTTCTATTGTTTAATCATCATCGATATGTTACCAAACGGTAATGACATTCAAGAGCAATTAATGAAAATCTCACCAGATATGTCATGATATTATCTAAAAACAATTAATGATACGTTGTTTGTTTCCCACCGAAAAATACATTCCTTGATTTGTACTGTAATCTTACTTGGGTGGTCTACAGTTTTATATGCTCTACATATTTTAATGACAAAAGTTAATTTTAAACAAAAATAAATTCAATGCGATGCGCCGTCATAATATTTATGGTTTCACATTAAAAGTCGATTTAGTGTTTATTTTCGAAAGTTCACTAAAATAAAATTTAAATTTTTGGGCAACATGACTTTTAAGCCTAAAACATTTTTATATTTTATTTATCAGACGTAATGTTGATATAATTATTTAGTTCCTTCTCCTTAGGTATTTGTGTTTATTTTTGGCGGATTGCTTTCTAAATTTGTAAGATCTCTTAAAATGCTATATGTGTGCATTAGACCGTACTAGAAAAAAAAAGTTCACCGTACTAATTTCGAAAAAAATATTTATTAATTTTCTGTCATTGAAGTGGCATATTAAGATGGTCTGGTGGGTATGTACTAGAACGGGATACGTGATATCAATGACCATTAGAAAAATTAGTATTCTTGAGGCAAAAAAGTTGATATATCATACAATAAGATCGGACTGTAAGTGCCAAAGATATGATGAGAAACTTTAGTGCGCAAGCTCTATGTTCGGCCAAAAAAACAAAATTTTTTTTTAAGTTGCCTTGCGAAAGTGCTACGAATTCGATGGTGTACGGTGGATTTTTTTGTTGCTTGTAAGGTGGTACCATCTAATGTGCATATGATGCTCCGATGGGTCGTAGCTACTTGCCAGAAATTCTTTTGCGCGTCAATGATAACATTTGCATTAGACATTATATTGAATCGGACCCGAAATTGCACTTGTTTAAGATGAAGATATTTGCATTCGATTTCCGCAATACCAAGCTTCGCATTGCAAACATTTTGCGCATGAAACGATATTCGAATTGGCTACTTTCTCTTTAATTTCCTTTTAAATTTCTTTGAATTTTAAATGTGATGTGTGAGTTTCAGGATGTTTTTTTTTTCTTATTTCAAAACATTGAGGATTGTTAAGTTTTGGTTTAAATTCAAAATAAGCTTACGTAAATGTTTATTCTAGCTGCAAAAATTTTAAACATCGTTTTAAAGGAAATTCAATCTCCTAAAAATGTTCTTTGAGTTAAGAAGTTGGTTTGATCAGTAATACTTAAGTTGCTATTTTAATTTAATAGACATGTCATTTATATGTGATCGTGTGTGTAAAAAAGGGACACAAACTCGTTGTCGATTCACAAATTTTAGTTTACAAATTTTTCCATGTTTCGGAATAAAGTTACTTAACTCAATCAAAGTATACATAATGCCGCAGCCCTAACTAATAAAATTTTACACCCCACGTTGGGCGCTTTTCTGTTATGTCTCTCGGAATGGCGCCTAACTTGGAGCCTGTAAAAGGCTTCTTACAGTGACGACACGATGATGCTTCACATGGTGCCTAGGGTGATTTATTTTTTTTTGTTTTCCTTAAGCTTATGGTATGAAGAAGTTTTCACGAAATCACGAAATCGCATATAGATAATATAAAAAAATCCGTGAATGGAGGGATAATGAATGTTATTATGCTGTTGAGTGTAATTTTTTGAAGCAATGTTTCCTTACTCTATTGCAATATTTCCTAAATGCATGTTTGCTACATATACTACATGGGAAAAAAAAAATTGTAATTGATATGTCTTGTATAAAGCAAACTGTTTACTATGACTTATCTGATAAAATATCACATATATGCAAAAGTACTTTGGTCCCATTTTTGAAAATTAGCTCTTTATCCAGTTTATCAATATATGGTTAAATTTAAATTTAAATGGTACTTTTTTGGGCCAGTTTTTTTTCTTTCAAGGCTCAAAGTTTCTTTTTCGATTTTCTCGGAATATACCTTCAGGCATATGGAGCAAAAGAGAGTTCAGGCGACGATATTTCTAAATCAGATTCCATTAAAATAGGTCCATAAGCTTAGCAGCGAGGCGTGGTAACGCCCACTCAAAGCAAATACTTTACTCATGATGCAGACTAAAGTAAAATCTACGATCTGTTCTTGAGTGCTTCTTATACAAAAGAACATGTTAATGGAAAAAACTTAGGCGTGACGGAGGCGGAAGATTGGTGAGCGACCCGTATGCTTCCAAATTTAATTAAAAACAATATTTGATGGTTTCATCGACTTTGAAAATATTTCTTTTTCAAGTTTTACCCTCAAAACCATACGCGCAACTTTGAAGGCTATACTTAACTAAGAAAGTTAAGTAATCTTAACCGATTCTACTGTGGTACATATGACTAAGAAGTCATGTCGAATAATAAAACCAACAAACTTGTGAACAAAAAGGCAAACAACAAAGTGAAAAAATTCAGAAATATATAAAGAAATGATGATTTCAAATTGACATTTTTATAAATACTTACATATGTTGTTTAAGTGTTTTTTTATTGTCATTTTTGGGTAATATATGTTTCGTTTTAAGTGTTCAAAAAGCGAGATCATGTCAGGTGAGCATCCTGATTTTATTGTTATTTCATGGTTTTGCATTTTTTGAAATCACAATATGTGTTCTGTATGCCCGCATGTGTATGTAACGGGTGATTTCTTAACGTTTGGTTTTTGAATATTAAAAAAAGAACAAAAAATTTGCAAAAGTGAATAAAATATTTATTTGGAGCGATACATAAATTTCTTTCATTTACTTCTTAAATTTTATTTTATGTAAATATTGCCGGACACTACGTCTGAGTTGGTTCATCCGTAAGCTCCAATTTTGGCATACTTTTTCCAATATTTTGGCCGGTATCTCACCAAGGGTAGCTGCAATGTTGTCTTTCAGGGCTGCAAATGTGGCTGTATTATTCTTGTATACGAGATACTTGACGTAGCCCCACAAAAAATAGTCTAGTGGGGTCAAATTGCTCCCAAACGTGAGATTAATTGCTCAACAAACTCGCCTCTCAATAGGTCCATGGTGTCGCGTGTCGTTTGGCACCGTCTTATTGAAACCATATGTCAACCAAAACCATTTCTTCCATTTTGGGCAAAAAAAGTCGGAAATCATCACACGTTACACACATGTCCACTGACTGTACCGTTGCGATTTTCATTATTTGAAAAGTACGGTCCAATGATGCCGCCGGCCCACAAACCGCACCAAACAGTGTATTTTTCAAGCTGCATTGCCAGCTCTTGTAATGCCTATGGCTGCTCTTCAGACCACATTCGGCAATTCTGTTTGTTGACGTACCCATTGAGCCAAAAATGGGCTTCGTCGCTGAAGAAAATTTTTCGATAAAAAATTGAATCTTCACATTTCTCACAGAACACGAACTTTGATATTAAAATTCAATGGTTTGCAAGCGCTGTTTGTTAGTTTATCTGTTTATGGTAAGATGGCAATCCTTACCGAGCAGTTTTGATTGTGAATCATATTACAAATCACGCGTGAGCTGTCAAGAAACACACACTTATAAAACAAATAGCAAAAAAATTCACCCATTACATATTTGTGAAACACGTTTATGGATCGCCTGGAATGCATTTAAACATTTTTATGACATTAAGTGAATCGTTGCTATTCAGAGCAGGGTGTTTGCAAAAGGTGTCATTTTAAGAATCTATATAAATGGAGATATTTAACAGAACATGTTTTTGTCGCGATAAGAAAAGGGATTATTTTATGACACGAAATATGAATCGAGAAATACTGGCAAAACAGAAATCAATGACAAAGTAGTGAATGTGTGATTCTATTATGAAGTTTTGCTTTTCAAAATTTTGTATTTTCTTCATAAGTTTTTTAAAACTGTGATTGACTTTTCTAATCATATTTATGTTTCATAATTTATTCTCTTATCAGCACTGTGTAAAAATTATGTTTACCTATTTACAGCGGACCTCACACAAAATTAACTCATAATTATTCAAACTTCTAAGCTTTAAATTAAAACCTTCTCAGTTATGAAAGCAAACGTTATCACAAACTTGTGTTTAGAGTTAACAGAAAAAAAAACCAAAAACAATCAGGCTTACAACACATGTAACATAACAAAACAGTCCACAAAATTTACATATAAAATACCTATGATGTTATAAAGAAAAAACTAGCATTCCTATGTTGTCGAACTCAATGAAATTGGAGCACTTATTGACAACTTAAATGCGTCACAACAAAACATTCCCTTATCATGTTTCTGTTACAACTGGGAGGTCCAAAATGTTTTAATGGTAAATGATGACATGTGTAGCAGATGAGTCTGACATGGCAGAAGACGAAGAAATCACTTTCAAGTCCCCAACTAAATTAGGCTTTATGGTCGAAAAATCAAAATAGGACAACCAGCATAGATGCATAAACCATCAAATAACATCAAATGAAATTGAAAACAAATTTGTTAAGTTGTGATGTTCAAACCATATACGAGCACGTTAACTGATCCAGTTTGAAATATAAATAAAACAGAAGCAGCGCTGTATAATAGTGTATTCTGCTATAGTTGTTGTTAGCTTATTGCATACCTAGCTTTATTATAACCTGCTTTATGCCAGTCTTTTATGTATCTTGATCATATGCGAGATCTTCCCATTTTGCCAAGCTTAGTCACTTGATTTCTGCGATAGTAAAACCACTAATACGAAGTTTGTTATACAATTTCTTTTGTCGTCATATACTAAACTGAGTGCAGTTTTTAAAAGATCACCAGAGTACATGATTGGGTAAATATAATCGTCTGAGGAACCCGAGTACAATTTTTCGTCCGGATTGCATACGGTTGGACCTATTAGATAAGAGATCAGTTACGAACTTGCGAAATCGAATTAGGTCCGAATACGTTTGGTATAGCATAGAGCGAGGGTGACCGGACCATGTAAACCTACCACAGTAAGAATTTTCGTTCGGATCTCATACGATGGGCTCTATTAGAGATCCAATTGTGCAATTGGATCAGATCCGGATAGGTTTAGTAACGAATGGATGACTAACCGGGCCAAGTTAATTTATTTGTGTTGCATGTTCAAAACTTCGAAAGAGAGCTTACATTTCTTACTTACCACTGATCAGAATTTAACCTAAGTTGTTCTCATCTTAACTAGCTGACCTACTCTCATAATTTTTCCGAGAAACTAAGACTATATTACTTTTCTATAAAAATGAAAAATTTTTTTATGTATGATTGCTAATTGATAATTCAAATAATATACATTCTTACTTTTAGCCAACCAAAAACTAACAATAGGTTGGCTGATGTCGTTAAACTGCACATGCAACAATTGTAAATATTAACAGGCAGCGCTCAAGTTCAAATCCTAGTAGCTACGACAAAATTTTTTTTTTAAATTATATAGAATTCCATGGAATAACTTATCAGGTTAACATGTTACCTGAAGCAGTTTAGAGACAAATATAAAAAATCATAATATTTGACTCTAATTTCACTATTACATTAAAGTTTTAGTCCAGGCCCGTTTAATGATTTAGGAATACTGATCTGAACAGGACGAATAAAAATAAAAGGATAATGTCAAAGTATACCAACGAACGAATAGAACAAAAGGGATTTCGCGTGTACGACAAATTCTGTACACCACCCTTTCGATTTTCCCTTCTTGCCTGCAAAAAGGTAAACTTTCTTTCAAGAGTTTCCTCGTGTAAACGTTGACTTAGCAGAAAAGCTTTGAAAACCTATGTTGACAGAGTGTAAAAATCGTTTTTCGTTGGCTACTTGTATAGTCTTTTCCGATCAAAAAATAAATTATTGTAAAGTTATTAATTTGAGATGTAGCTACACTTTTGCTGAAACTCTCTACAATGATTCTATAGCCAATATATCTGAATTTCTGGGGTATATGTTGAGATACTAATGACCTTCACCGCTTCGTTGCATGTTTGGAAATATGTCCTGGTTTGTAACTAAGGCTTCCATCCTTATGTATATTGCTTATGGGATGCCAGTTATGTAGCTCATTGGAGTTTTAACTGTTAAAACCAAAACTGGAGTCAGAATTGATTCATCACGTCAGCTCAGTGAAATAAAAACAAATTTGGAGTCAAAAATTTTTCTTCACGTGAGTATCGTGAGATATTTGGTTCAGTAAAAATTCCCATTTTTGCCCGATTTTGTCACTTAAATCGTTTCGTGATTTTTCCAATAGTTATGTGTAGTTTCTTATACCCTGTAGGGTATACTTACAAGAGGGTAGTAAGTAAGGCGTATAATGGTACAAGGCAAGTATGGAATTGTATATATGGGTTATTCACTGCCAAAACGAAAGGAGTTGAACCTCGTAGCCTCAGGTTTTGCTGATTAATTTCTGTAGGTTGTTTTCACCAATAATCAATACGGCATAAGTCGAAATGTTATTGCCCTTCAACTTTTTAAAATGTTTGAAATGTATGTATATATATTTTGTTTCTGTAAATATCAAATCTACGAAAAATATTTTAGAATACTGAATGATAAGAGATATTTTGTTTAATGAAAATGTTTTTTTCTTTCTACTAATTCATATTTTCAATGGGGTAAATATACGTTGAGTCGAATTCGTAAGATTTGCACAAACCAAATATTTGCTACTTATATTTTGTCCCAGATGTACTAAAAAAAGAAAGAAAAATGTATCAAATAATAAAAAAATATAAACCAAAGGAATCAGATAAAAACACTTCGAAAAAATGCTGTCGAACTTTTTTATTGAAAATTTATAAACATCGATAGTTCTGTAAACCGGGGCCGAATCTATCCCGGCCACTTGGATATCCGGAATACATCACTTTTAGCTTAAGATAATAAGGCCTGTTGGCTGTCATCTAAGGGCGCCGTTGGGCACTAAAGTGCAAAATCTGAATTTATCACCTTTTTATTTGAAAAACAAATTTTGGGGGAATCATACAAAAAGAAAGGTCATTAACATTTTCATTAAGCAAAAAAAAAAAATTAGCTTTAGGATATCACATAGCGCAATCCGGTGTTGCCCTCCGAGGAACTTTTTCTTCACACCCCCTTGCGGCAGACCTGCAGTCATCATATTATAGTGCATATATCCTGCTATACGTTATCTGTATTATTCCTGAACTTTTAAGTTTTTGATACCATCGCAACTACCAAATTTTAAAATTTTTTTTGCCAAGCCATTTAACAAAGATATTGCCAATAATTCGTCCGTAATCAATATTCCAACATCAGTCAACTTTTCGACAATATTAACAAATTTTTACTAACCTTCTGTCATCATTTGGCCAGTGATTATTTTTGACGCCAAGATCAGTCAAATTTTCGACAATTTGAACAAATTTTAACTAATATTCTGACATCATTTGGCCAATGATCATTCTCGACGTGCTCGCAGATCTCTTTATCTAAAACTTCTTATCCAGTTGTGTCCATACATACTGTAGTAGTTTATTTGTACATGATCCGTTATCCTGATAATTTGAAGGTTCATTGAGCCCACTTGAACACCAAGTATTACGTATCATCTTTTGTGATTAAATTATATACAATATTAATATTATATTATTATATATATATGTGTAGTTCATTAGAGTCTATTTTCCTTAGAGACAAAATCTTCCTCATTGCTTTGGTAAAAAGTAGTAAAAAATTAACAAAAAATTTGCTACATTATTTTTAGAAGCTGATTTTGGTACACTGTTGTATGTAATGTAATCTTTTACACTTCTGACATCCCAATGGTAACTCATAAAGAAAAAATAAAACAATTAAAATTTTGACGAAATCTTAATAAACAAATGTCTCAATTCGCCATAGCTCGCTTTCGTCACTTTATGAAAAAATTCTCAAATGAAAAAAGTCTTTGAAACTTTTTTTTCTGCAGTCGATTTTATGAAAACTATTTGATAAATCATCGTAAAACGTTTGAATGCGCAATATAATGGCGCCTCACGACTGCGCATGCCTACCAAATCTATTGTGTTCCCATAAGAAAAACTAAGAAAGAACTAAACAAAAGTGTAAGAAATGTTCACAACCTGTGCGGGAAAATCTTCTTAACAATATTCCCGCTGAATGTTGATTTTATTTTTATTACTGTTACACTTTTGTGCCATATATATACACATATACAATATATAAATATATGTATATGTGTAGAAATAAAAGGTGCACCGCATTTACCTGTTTGAATGAACATAAAACTTTTAATTAGTCTGCTGATAACTATGAGAACTTTGGCTTTATTCCACCAATACGAAATATTTGTTCATTGATATCTGTACCCTATTATATGTCAGTATTTGAAGTGTTTTATTTTAATTTGTGGTTGTCAAAAGATTATTGTAAAGAAATTTTGTTGTTCCTTCGATTCGATCAAAGCATTTCTGTAATCGCTATCCTACATAGTAAACTTTTTTTTTACAGCGCTCATAAATTTGTACCATGGACCAATTGCACTAGAGACTTTATAATCAAATTTAAGAAACTCTACATCTTTAGAGAGTATATTTAACTCAGAGTTGCTTAAATCCATTGCCGTAAAATTAAGGGATGAGGTGACGATAAGCAAAAACTTAAAGTAACTCAAAGCTTTATTGAGAGTACTTTTATGGGGAGATCCTGAATTAGGAGTTCTGAAAATAAACAACTGATCCGAACAAACTATTTGGGATATTTTCATGTATATTTGAACTTAAAAAAATTTGTTCATCCTAAAAAAATTTTATTTTAAGCCGAGCTGAAGTATTCGATTGGCGAGAAAGATACAGCTCGATAGTCTTGTCTGAAAAAAAAAATTAAAAAGATTTTTAATTTTATAATCAGACTTGATATGTCTTTATTTGCAACGATCGAAAGCGAAAAACGAAAACTCCTTGAGAACATGTTAAATTGCATGTGAAAATGCCAACGACCGCATAGGCTTAGAAATGGAAAGTGAGCATCTTTTAATTTCAGAATGCCGTACAGTGGTGCCAAATTGAATTTCGTGCGTCAAAATTCATTTCCCAGCTCAATACGAAATTATAAAAAATAAAGTTTAAGTGCCCCAGTTTTGTGATCCTAGACTTAAAAATTTTCTTTGTATATAACGTGGTTGCGATTACGATTGGACCGATTGAGATTATGTTTTCTTTTAAATATTTCTTTTTATCCTGGAATGGTTCCTAACATAGTTTGGTTCGGGAAAAAAAGGCGATGACAAGCCCCCCATATAAAATCACAGTCAAGTTCATCACATCTCATCAAATATTGGACGCAGATGAATGCGACTGGGTACATATAATAAAGCTGCGAGTAAAAGTAAGTTTCAATAAAAAAATTGGTAGTGCCACGCCCATTATACGCTTTTCTGGCTACCGTTTATGCTTGCGGCTTTATTGTACGCTCACTCGAAGCGTATGCAAACGTAAAATCCAAAAATTTCAATTTTGAAATCTCATATTTGAATATAGTGTTTTATTATTAAATTTCAATTTAGTTACGAACTTTAAGTTTGAATTGTCATTACCAATGTTCCATTTTAATTATCAAGCAGTTAATTTTTCCTGATTCAAATAATGGGAAGATTCCACGCTTCTACGCTCTTGGCCCTGGGCGCGGCCGCTTTTCGTCCCCTTTCCTAACCTCTAATTGCATAAATGACCTCTTCAAACTTATTGCGCAACTTTCGGAAAGGACAGAACAACGTCTAAAGGGCCGATAGTATATTTGTATAATACTCATTCTAATATATTTTAACACAAATCCAGCAAATTTTTATTAAATTCCAATTTTAGACCGTGATTTTATTGAATTTAAGGTCCACTTTTCAAGAAAATGGGTTAAAACTGAAAAAAATCTCTATCTTGTTCGAGTTCAAGCTATATTTGCAAATTCCAAAGGCTTTATGATTAAAATCTGATTCGGGTAGACATTATTGGGAACATATTCTATGTAAGGACTAAGATTTTGGGATAAATAAAGAAAGAAGATATTGGAAGCAATAAATAAGTAAATAAGTTTTTTGCAATCGTAAAACTACGTATCCTAGTTAGAGCATCGCATCCCACAGTCCAACAAATTAAAAATTCAAATACATTTCGCTTAATTCTGTAGTTTTATTATTCGTCATATTCCTTGGTCATTTAAAATCAAGCCGAAAATAAAAAGTTATACCAAAGTTACAATTAATTTAATATACGATGCATATATTTATTTTTTTTTCTGAATAAAATTTATGATAAAAACTTATAGTTACACTCAAAACGATGTTAAATATGTTGTAAATTCCTTTCTGAATAAACTGTTCGCTCCTCCTACTGTTCAGTCAAACTTTTAACTGGGCTCATATGCAAGTATTGAGATTTTTTCATTTTAACCCCGCAGCTCTATAAAATCCAACGTAGTATGTAAATCGTTTACAAGTCGACATCCATATGATACAAAACTACGATCATTTCTACACATGTCAAACTGTCAAAAGATTTATGCGTTGCTTGTACAACACGTTAACAACTCACTAAATGAATTTGCCAAGAAAAATATTTAATTAATTTAAGGCTTTTCTCTGGCTTATTTTTTTCCATTAGTTGAAATATTTTGATTGTATAGTATAGGATTAAAATATTTCAAAGCAACAACGCCGGTGGCAAGAAAACAGAAACAGTCAATTGAAATAGTGTTTTGAATGGAGAGAAGTGTAGATAAGCATGCTGTACTGTTCGAAAACTCTTGACAACAAAATGTGGGACAATCAAATATTCATTAGATACAGGCCATAACTGGCTTGCCAACATGTTAAACAAAATGTCGACAGTATAAATAGAAACATTTTTTTTCTTACGGCACAGAATTTCTAATTGGCTTAAGTAGAAAAATAATATTTTTTTAGCGCACAAACTACATACCGATCAGACAACAATCTACTTTAGGAAAAGAAATGAAAATCGAAGTGACCTGCTGTTACATCGACTACTGTAGCTGAAAAAAAAAAAAAAAAAAAATCGATGAAAGAACAGTACAAAGTTGCCGCCACTAATTATGAACCTGTAGCTGTGTGTAATGAGCAAGACATTGGGCGGGTCTAGTTAGTAGATTCATGCATACTTAATTTATGATTACCAAAAAAAAAATATATCCACGAGCTTTTGTTTTTCCAAAATTAACGCTTTGTTAATAGTAACAACAATAAAAATGTCAATAGCTTCACACTGTGCCATGTTACGCCTTTGTTTTTTTTTTTTTTTTTTTTGAGTGTGTTGGATTAACTTATCGATCTCCTGTCTTTCTCATTTAATTTTCTTATAAGCGAAAAGAGCGGTCAATTAACAATTGTCTTTGTTTTCATTCGCCATGTTGATATCTCTTGTAAATGTCAAAGTTTTCTCTCTCGAACACAGCATGTTGCGGAGTCTCAAATTGATTTCATGCCTTGTTGGCTGTCACTTCGAAAACGGAAAATTTTTAAAATGCGATTTCTCGTTGAATTCTTTCTTTGGCATAGTACCTTATTTTATGATTTATTTCATCGTAATTTGACTTTATTATGCGTGAAAGAAAAGTTATTTTTTTCACGCTTTCATAACAATACGTAATTATAATTTAAATATTGTGATTTGATGTCGAAATTGTCAATTAGGAACTACTTTATCATATGTGATTAAAGCTGTAAGCTGTGTGTATTCATAGCGTCTTGCGTTGCCGCTTTTTTTTTAAATAAATTTTTATTAGCGACAGGCACAATCGGGCGAGTAGAAAAAAAAAATACTAGGAGTCTTAACAATAATAAACGTTTTTGTGTTAAACTGTACATTAAACACATCATGTCACGATTTCAACAATTTACACAAAAAAAAAAAAAGACTTCGTGTGAAGACCCCTAACAAAAATAAATGAGTTTCAGTGTAAAAATGACTTAGAGAAATCAAACACCATTTCACCAATATTTTCTTATGGTTGAAGTTTAATTATTGATGCATTGCATCTGTTGGCTTGTCCTGCCTGATAAGGTACCCGAAAGCTACAAGCCAGTGCACCGATTGATGGAGCAAGATCACTTTGAACTTGTAATAATGTCCACAACTGTACTGTATCTTAAGTCTTAAACACATGAACAATCTGTAGGTACAATAGTGCGAAAGTTAACGGAAGTCATTATTTCTTGCACCTTTTAAAAAAACCTAATTCCTTTGACTTTTGTCTGCCTGCAAACTCAGAAGTTGATGAGCTCGTAATCCAAGCACCAGCTATATTATTAGAAAAATGAGAGGTTGGAAATGCATTATTCTGCGAGACATCTTGCTGAGCAATAATAATTTAAGTACTTTGGAAAAAAACATATGGTACTCTATTCCTATTTTAAAGCAACGCATGCCTTACGTATCCTTAGGAGAACTTGGAGAACTTCATAATTCTACTCGCTTTTACTTCTTAAACTTCAAAGAGCTTGAGGACTTTCTGAAGCAATATGAACTAAAAGTAGCACGTTGCTCCACAAATCAATTAGTTTGGTAGCTGTAAAAAATATATTCAAAAGAAAGAGGATAAACCCTGGTGGATTTATCATATAAAGATTGTGCCAATAAAAGTATACTTTCCTTATTTAAAAATAAAAATACGTATTTATTGAGCGAGTTGTGATATTTTAATTGCATTTTAAATTAGACATTTTTCGATTAAGTATGGAATAAAATATTCGGCATATGGCCATTGCGGCTCTGATGACAGGCCATAGCTCTTTTCATGAAATTTTCGATGATTTTTTCACAAAGATGTGGCTGCAACTCAACGATAACGCGTTGGTTCTCGGCATTGAGCTCAGGAATTTTTTCTGGCTTATTCATATAAGCCCGAGATTTCAGAAAAACCCAAAGGCAGAAATCGCATGCTGTTCAGTTGTGGGTCACATGAACTCCGTTATTATGTTCCTGTAACGAATGCCGTTCATATTCACTGCAATCGCGGCCTCATTTTCAAAAAAGTAAGGCCCAATCACGCCACGTGATCAAAATCCTCACCAGACAGTTGCTCGTTGTAATGCATTTGTTTCTCATGGATTGCGTAAGGATTTTCTGAGCCACAAATTCGAAAATTTTGATTATTCACAAAGCCATTCAGATGAAAATGCACTTCAACGGTGAAAGGTTTTTGATGTATGTGAGCTTTTGGCTCATTAAATGCAAGAGAAATTGCAATTCGAATGGTTTTGTTGTATAGAAGATCCTACGCTCTTATCCCGTCAATATTTCGTGAGGTGCTTAATAATATACACCCATAGTAATAAACGGAAATAACACACACAAAAATCCAGCTACCAGCAGCGATGTTTTAAAATAGCTGCGTCTCGTAATTAAAAAGTTAATTCATCTGTAAAGTTTATAAGCAAGTCTTTTTTTAAAGTCTTTATAAGGTGTCTTTTAAATACCTCAGAAAGATACTTTCCCGGGTCTCTTCGAAGATAGTAAAGAGGGGAACAATATACTTCATAGGCCAAGTGGATATATAATATATTGCCTTTGCACTAGTCTTCAAAAGGCCTTTATAAGAAGCTATAAACACTTTTTTCTCTCTTAAGGATGCAGTACCAAATTTCGAAGCAGTACAGATATAGCCTTTCAAGTGTTTTTGCAGTTCCACGCCCCGTATTTTTATCAATATAAAATATAGCTCATTTTATTTTGTCGTATTGGTAGTAAAATTTTTCGGAATCGGTTCTTTAGTTCTAGATATTACTTCTCACATACAAACAAACCTACTTAAGCTCTTTATATATGTACATAATACAAAGTATAGATAAGGCTAAGCATGTCAATTGTGATGAAAGAAGCTACATTTTAAATACGCGTTCCGAACGCAAATTGCATGCGAATTTTCTTTTCTTGTACATAATATGGTTCAAGAGCTTTTTATTTAATCGCTCCAAGCAAACTAGATTTTCACTTGAAATTATGTTTCTTGAATGCAACTTGTGTAAATCTTTGCTGAATTTTAACCCCTACAGCTGAACCATGTTGTTACGCAGAGCCTCCTATCACTAAACATCTCGTAATAAGTGTTATGAAAACATTTATTTGTCTGTAATACCTGCAGTGCAATCGAAAATTATGCGCTCAATTGGTTTCTTCATCATTTCTGATATCGGTGTGGATCAACGTAAGAGCCTTTAACAGATAAAACGTATACCTAGCAACACACTGGGAAATCTTTAACTGCCGCGATATCTTAGACCCGCTCAGAACTCAGAAAAATGTTTAGAATTAATTAATGGCGTGATCAATTAATATTGCAACACAAGTTTTTTTAAGTAACCAAAAAACAAAATAAAGGAAGAAAAAATTGGGTCTAAATTCATCCGTATTCTCAGTTGTTAGTGGAAGTTGTACGTATTTGTTGTTTTGCGTTGTTCAACAAGATCCAATGCCTTGTCGTAAGCTGATGAGCAACATCTACAACTACAACATGTTCTCTATTACATACACATCCGCTTGCTTATCTTTATCCTGAAGCTATAATGGTACACTCTTCTTACAGTTGGAAAATTAACCCATTTTTGAGTAATGACCAATTTCTATCACAAATTTTATAAATTCTTCATGCAGAGGAGCCATATCTGCATTTGCTTCGAAAGTTGTGGTAACAATTTTCATAGAAAAACAATTTTGTTAAATGTTACACCAAAAAAGTTTCTGCTGTCTATAATGAGTTAAATATTCAAAATAAATTCTACATTTATTTCTGGCATTGCTAAATTTGTTGGAAACGCAGTTGGAGTGCGCTGCTGATTCAGCACATTTCAGCGGCTAGCATCGCTTAATTTGCTGCTCTAAGCTTGATCACATATTTTCATGGTGGCAATCGCAACAAGTCACAATAGGTTGGTTAGCTGTTGGTATCGCCAGTTACATGCGCCTCTTGCATGTCCTTCTGTTTTGCGTCAATTTGTTGTATCTTCGCAGTCGCAGTTCTTAGCCAAGGTGATAGGATACACCTTGCATGCTTGGTGGTGCACCGATTTTTGTTTTTTAAATTTTCAGTTATTGGTATGTGCTTTTGCTACTAACTGATTCTGGTCAGCAATTTGTGTCGAAATGGAAAATTGTTGTTCAATTATTTGAGCAACAAAAATCTTGTTCTAACATTGTGTCACTTCGTGTGGATTGTGTTGTATGTTGGCAAAAGTTTGATTAGGTCGAAATTTACAAATGCTATGTATGTACATATGTAAGCATTTCGGTTAATTTTTCACATTTTGTAATTCATAAATGTCAATGTATTTGTTAACTCTTTGTGAACATACATTTTGTACTTAAAATCAAAGAAAGAATCATTTCGAAAGATTTTCATTATACAGTATCTGAAAATTCATAATCGATTCAAAAAATTTTTGTTAGCAACAACAGTTACTACCAGTGTTTTGATGTAATAAGGATTTTTAGGATTGCGACAGTCACATGTCGTAAAGTGTCGCAAAAGTCACAAACGTCGCAATCTATAGATAAACCTCGTTTCCACAACTACTGAAGCAAAAATTATATAGATTATTGGAATAAAAATTTAGAGCTTGTCGTTGTGCTGTTTTAATGCAAGAGAAAAATTTATGAATGAAACAATTTTTCTCATTTTGAACTTCGAATTGTCACAAACTCAATTTTGACAGTAGGTATCGCAAGTGTCGCGCGACATTTGTGACAAGCCAACACTGGTGACTACTGTTAAAACTCCAATTAAGTCAACGTCAGACTTAGACTTTGGAGGGTCAGGGACTAAATGCTGTAAAGTGACGGCTTATGACTAAACATAAAGATGATCAAAACTAAAATAGTCATAGCTTCTTTCATAAATTTCTCCTAAAACATGCGCAAGTCTACAATAATTTTATTGATTTCTCCGAAAAATGGAGAATAGTAACAAATTACGTATTGTAAATCAAAAACCATTTATTTCATACTTAACATAAGTTGCCATAAGCCACTTGTGTCATTTGCTAAAAAGTTTTTTTTAGCTCCATTGCTTTTTATTGAATCTTCTCTTAAGAGGCTTGCAATAAGTTTTAAAATTTTGAACTAAGTAACATTATTATAGATTAATATTATGCATAATTGATTTATAATTTATTAATGAACTTGTCTCCTGAAACAAAAAGCTAGCAGGGACTTATAATTCTTGTGTAGTAGGCGGCAACTTGCGTATGGCTTGCGTGCAGCAAGTGCGTTAGAGCGCATAACACGTTGGAGCAATGGCGCGGCAACAGGTTCATGACTACCTGTCCATAAACTCAGTTGAAGTCCCCGGTTTGGTTTGTTTTAGAGGATTATACCCGAGACGAGCTAGGTCCCCGTACAGAGTCGTTATCTGATTCACTATGATTACATATAGTGCCTTGGGGAATGTACAACATTAGAGCAGCTTAGTTCGGTTCGATGCTAACGACTTCCATAGATAGACGATCCTTCTTTTCAGTCTGGAGCGATTATCTATGCTTGTTAGATTACGAGCCAATGGGTTCGGGTGATGCAGCAACCTTATGGCGAAACTTTATTTAATTTTATTAATTTCATCTTTTACCAAGGACATGCTTAGATTTTGGTGAATATTTTCATTGACTTTATAGCACCTGTAGTTATTCTTAATATTTAGGACTTAACCTGTTGTATCAGTTCTATGTTTCAAAAACTGGTGTTACTCCATAGTTGGATATCATATAACCAAATTGACTAAATGATTATTTTGTGTAAAAGAAATTTATATTCGAGCTTCTCAGGGAACGATGATGAAGAAGTCAGTGGAGATAGGATGTTTTTAGCTTTAATTGTGTCTTTTTTGCTTCAATATGCTTACGCCATGTTTGTCGTCGACCTAATTGAAATCTTAGATATGTTTTAATTTCACCCTGTGGGACTGAATTGGAGGGAATTCACCACGCCTAAGAGTAAAAATATCTTGCTGACATTTTTCCTCATTTATTTTTATGCTCCACATCGGCAACCATTTTTCTATTGACCGTAAATGGAGCTAGATCTTTCGAGAAGCTTCTAATAGGCAACGTTTTCAACTTACAATTGCAGTATCATTTGCGAATTTTGAAATGGTCATGTTAGCATTGATTGGTAAGTCTGAGGTGACATTTTAAGGACAATTTGTTGTCGAATTTTGAAAAAGTTTTTGGCACTTCTATGAAGATATGACGATTAATTTGACGCATCTGTCTGAGATAAAAGCTGTGTGTATATATATTCTATCTCATTTCTTCGCAGGCTAAGTCCTATAGATGTATATGGGTGTGTCTCTTTTTACTGTCGCTATTTCTGTTTCATCGAGTTTACAATCACACCGGTGCTAAATAAGTTTCACTTCGATAATGCCTTTCTACAACTGCAACAAAATCGTTGAAATGTCAGTGTGACCACAAAAAACTAAATCTGTTTCCCGGTTCCGATTTCTAAAAAAATGCGTAAGTCTACACAGCATCTTGTCATGTTAGGAGTCCCCTTCAGCTCGGACTTTGACGCCCTAACCATATCTTTAACTCTCTACTTTCATCCAGCGCTGGTTGGGGGTCTACTTAAGCTGATCCAGATTGGTAAGGCATTCTTGCTGCGGAAATGAAACATATTTCAAAGGTTCTATACATATAGATAGTATTCCGATATAAATGCTCATGGCTTTTATGTTTCTTGTACATAACTAAAAAGTGATGTTCTTCGATTTTGCAGAAATTTTTTTTGTTAAATAGGCCACACACCGAAAAGTCGTTCAAGATAAGTGCTACGCTAACCATCCAGCAAGGGTTGTGGTTCTTCAGTACGAAATAGGTGCAGCCATCGGAGAAATAGAGCTCCTCACAGTCAAAAATGTACTGAAAAATTGAGTTCATTGCTACTGCAACGACAGTCTAGCAATTCATTTCAAGGATATAGTGATTCATAATGAAAGAGAAGGATTGTACTTTCATATAAAAAAACCTTTATAATAAAATCAAATGCCAAATTACAAACGATTCACCCTATATTTCCTCAATATGTATTAAAATACAAATTAATAATTTTTTATCATCTTTTCATCAATTAAATTGAAATAATTTCCTCAGACCGACTTTATTGGATCGCACCATATGTCAATGGATCTTTAAGCTTACAATTAGTAACTTATTTGAGGGCGTTAACTGTTTTACTCCAAGAAATTATAAAGCTTTTATGGTCACGAACCAAACTTCAAACACATTCACCTACCTAAAACTCTCATTTAAGGTAGTTAAGTTACAGGTACCGCAGTTGAAACAAATTGTTTTTGTGCGTGTTGTTAATGATATATCCTCTAAACTACGCAAATGAGATGAAAGGCTTACTACCGAATTAAAGCGGTGCGTGATCATATGGGCGTTAAAAAGTAACTAATGAGTCGCTAATCATAAAGCAGACAGACACTAGCGCTGCAGAGCAAAGCGACGTATCATTCCATGTTAAACTTACCAACGGCAGATCAGAATTAAAAAATTAGAGGCAGTACCCAACTGTTGTGAAGTTGTCTTGTTAGTAATAGTGATTATATTTGATCGTAATATGTAACTGCGTTATAGCATGATTATACTGTGATAATAAGGTTTTTGTCTTTTTTTTTTTGCGATCAACAAGTCATTTAGCTAAAGAAAAAAATGAACAGGAAGCAACACCCCAAGGGTTGTCTTTGATTATGTATGCAATTTTCTGCGAAGGTAATTGGTTTAAATTAGTTGGAAATAACTTGATGTAATCTTGTCATCTCCTGAGTCGATATATATTGCTATGTATGTCTGTCTGTACACCTGTCTATGACATTTGGCACACATGCTACATTTTCAATTATAGCTAATGTTATTGAAAACGTGTGAAATCGGTTAACGGATACGCCTACCGTCCATACGAGTAAAACCTTTAAAATGCTATTTTGAGAGAGCTATTTTAGGCATGTAATCAAATTTCCCACAAACACAAGAAATAGTTGAAAATGCTCTGGATAAAAATTGATTGAATTCAGAAAAGACATCATGTCACAATCCATGCAAAAAAATATCCAAACTCTTTACTGATAGAGTCATTTAAATTCCTCTTAGATGGGAAGTCTGGTTCGAACTTTCACTAGATAACAAATGGGATAAATTAAATGAATAGGGCGTGACGTGTCCATAAAATTAAAATATTTAAAACGCTATACTAAAACCGTTTTTTTAATGTAGAATATTTTATTACAAATATTGATTTGGGTTAGCTCTCATCAAATATTGAGTGAAATTCGGCAAAAAAACGAAGCACAAACTGTTTTGCTCACAGAGTTGTTTAATGTTATGAATACAAGAGAAAAGGTTTGGACTTTCAAGAAGAAGGCGCGGCACTTCCCAAACAAACAAAAAACCTAAAACGCTATGCTGAAAGTGATTTTTAAGATAATGAATTCAATTTTGTACAAATATTTGAAATGATTTGGGCAAGTACTATATAAAATGTGGGTGGATTTTGACAATAGGACTTTGCACCGCCTGAATTTGCTATACTGAAGAATACTGATGTAACTGTTTTCAAGTTCAACATGGAAAAGTGGCTTGAAATGACACAAAAAGTAACGTGACGTAAAGAAAATTTTTTGGGTTGCTTTCAAAAATCTAAGAAAATATTTCATTTTTCAAAAGCTGGTAAAGATTAGATAACCATGTTTCTAAATAACATAAGTGTTTTTATGCAGCCTGTACGACAAAAGACAACGTTAAAGTAGGCCTCGAGATGCGCTTAAAGATATGAATGCGAGTCAGATACGGTTTTAGGACATTTTAGGTGAATATTAATTCCTTTTCTATGATGGAAGATCTCTTATAGCTTGCCTTTGACATTGTTGAAATTTCTATCACAGAAAGTTGGTATGCTCTGGATTCAAAGAAAAACGAATATTCCTGTTGTTACCAGTGAACCTCTTAAATTATTTTCATCATTTGTTGGACAGAAAAAAGTCGTTCGAATGCTTAAGTCACAAATCTGGCAGTCTAATAGCTGTTAACGCTTATGTCTGTAGTAGCTAAACTCTTTTATTACCAATTACAATTTGACAGCGATGAATTGAAAACTTTTAGCTGAATTAAGTAAATGTTGTAATTGGATTTAATAAGATGTCGAAAATTTTTTACATCGCGTGTCACTTTTTAAAAAACGTTACGTTAGGTATGGTGAACCTATATCGGCACTATTGCTTTTTGTTATTGAAAATCCCAATTTTTTCTGAATTCAAAGGAATTGCATTAAGTGTTATGTGAAAACAATTTTTGAACTAATCTTTCATGAAGTATTTTATCTAAATGAACAAAAGCCTCTTTGCTTAGAAAAAAGCTAAAGTGATTTAGCTGTGCTCATCCACTTTTATTGTGTTTGCGATCACACTTTGAAAAACACTGCTTCAATTTATTTAAGACATCCCACTTTGAACATTATTGCGCGTATTTAAGAAGAGTTATGAGTTGGTTGACTTTTGAGCAAATGAATCCCCAACATTCGGATAATAGCTCCGCCACTGCTTCTTGGTCAAGTGCAAATACCAGGAAGATTAATGCGCTGCCATCTGGTGCTCAAGTTGAAAGTGTCAAAAAATAAATCGATCATTTATGATCGAGCGGTAATGATATTGGACAAAACGAAAAAATTTAACCTCAAGCAATGCAACAAAAATGACAAAAATTATAAAGCAATTTATTTGCGCACCTTGATTTTTATTTTCAGCTTCTTCTCCTACCCTATTTTTCTTAATTGATAATAGGGAGGTGGTTTTGTTATTCGATATAACGAGCAATTATTGCATTTCTATCGGTGATTCATTATATCATGTACTAAGCGCATCATATATCGATACTTTTAGTGTCGATAAAAGTATAATTACTGTTGAATTTGAAATCCATCAGTAGACATAGTGCTCTTGTCTTCAATATTTGAAATATTAAAATGGGACAGTTATAACATTTCAACCTTTGTTTACTTCATCTACAATATCAACTATTTACTTATAGCTTTTATTTAATACTCATCCCTATTGATTTCTTTTTGTTTTTAGTTATACGCTGCTTTTGAATAGCAACGATTGACGATCGTCAAAGTATGGATATGCAGATGAGTGCCGTTGATAATTCATAGCAACAACAAAGTCAACAACCATTGCCCGGTAGCTTGCCATTTTGCAAAAGTAAGTCAATAATTTCACGACTAATAGACAAACATTAAAAATAAAAAATTCACTGACTGACTGACTAACTGATCGGTGGTCCAAACCATTGGTCAGCTAAAAGATAGGAGTATAAGCCAACATTAACTCTAGCCGGACTAAACCTGTCGTGATCGGAATATGCGTTTATTTCTTGTTGCTGTTGTTTGGTTTTGCCATGCATTACAACATAAGCGTTCCTTCAAATGAAAAATGCACCAAGATCGATGCTGCAATAATTCATTCTTAAAAACTGATCATTAAGCTTTAGTTTGCGTTGATTTTCTACCTTTTTTCAGAGCTCCCTCTCTCTTTCTCTCTCTTACGCTCTTTCGCTGCCTTTCATCTTGATATTTTGCTCGAAAGAGCTTAGCGATCCTTTATCATAAAAAATGTACCTCGAATCATTCTACGAGCATCTTAACGTCAGCAAACTACCGCTTAGAGAGCAAAGAGCGTGAAAATTTTGATTTTATATCAGCGATTCCTTAGCTTACGAGATAATAATTCAATGTTTAAATGAGATATTAGCTACTTCAGGGGTTCTGAAACATTTTGTTTTTCTCATGATATTATTTTGGCTAACATAACTCATTGGGTTTAGTTACTAAAAATATTAAATTATTCCAAGTTCAAGACAAAATCCTTCCCCTCATCAAATGTGTAGCTGTCAAAAGTAACGTGTTCTTTAAGACGCCGGGACACAGGAGTTTTTACCTTGTCCTCATTTACCACAAGACCCATTCGATGCGATTATTTTTCAATTTTCGAAAATTCTGAGCTGACAGCCCGTGCATTGGTGCCAACAATGTAAACGTCATCAGCATATGCGAGCAGCATAACACTTTTATAGAAAATCGTACCGAAGATGTCGCAGCACAGATTATTTTTTCCATCATCAAATTGGAGAAATCGAACTATAGGGAATCACCTTGTCTGAAATCTCGCATCATTTCAAATGGCTCGGAGAGATCCTTGCAAATTCTTACTGTGCTCGTGGTATTGGTTAGTGTCATACTGCAGAGTTGGATGACCTTTTCAGCAATGCCGAATCCAGACATAGCGGCATATAAGTCATTCCTTATCGTACTATCGAATGCAGCTTTATAGTCAACAAGTAGGTGTTGCGTGGCGATCTCTGGTCTTTTCCAGGAGTTTCGTGGCATAAATATCTGGTTAAAATTGAAATTACCAGTTCTAAGGCTATATTTATAAGGTCCAATCAGCTGGTTGACGATGGGCTTCAATCTTTCACAAAGTACGCTTCACAGAACCTTATATGCGACACTTAGTAATCTTATCCCTCGGTAATTCGCGCAGATTTTGAAATCGCCTTTCTTGTGGATTGGATAGTGTAGATTGAGTTTCCAGTCACTGGGCTTTCATCATATTAAAATTACATTGTAAAAAAAATTTGTTTTAAAAAAAAAAACTTATTCCGAGTTCGGTGAACATTTTGCATAGTAATCACCGACCAAAATGAGGCAGAGCAAGAATCTTTATTTCATTTTAAAGCACAATCGATGAAATTATGTTTCAAAATGAGTATTATTTAAATGACCACCGCTGCGAAACAATTATGATAAGTCCAATTTTTGAAAATTTTTTGTTTTTAATAATAATAATAAAAAAGCTAGGCTACTACAACTATTAGCCTTCTTAGCTATTATGCTTGATGTTTTCAATGAAGTTAATAAATCAACAAACCAAGAGAAGTGCGAAGGTACTACACAACTTCATAGAGGCCATTCGATATATGAATTTTTAAGATTCAGGCTCTAAAAGTTCGTTAGCGACTTCTTGCCACGACGCTATTAACCACACCAAAAATGGCTACTTTTACGGAACTTAAAGTATTATCGTGTATTATTTGTGGATTGGCTTGAGACCAGTAATGACAATTTTGCTTATTTACCTATCCAGATGAAAATGCACCTCATCAGCGGAAATGGATTTCTTGGGAAAACCAGCATAGTTTTCAAGTTGGTTCAAGACAAAATTAGCAAAATACGGCGTTTCCGACTATGTGCACATAGCTTTGCATTCAAATCGAATAATGTAGTCTAAGAACGGGGCTTTTACTATAACTTCTTATTATTACGTACATATTTATATCATCAATAAATCACAAAAAAAAAGTTTTAAAGTCACTGCATTATATTACTTAACGAAACGAACGCATTTATGACGTTCTATGAAACACTTCATCATATCAAGGCGACAAGAGCACATGCCAGAAGCCAGTAGTGAAAGATCAACACTAAAGATGCTTGATACTATGGAATTGCATGAAAATCAACAAAGTAAAAGAAAATTGCAAAAATCCAAACACTTCCCAGAAGCACTCGATACCTTTAGCCAACTTTTAACCGTACATTTATTACGAATGCAACACACACACACAGAGTGCAAGTCTCACAAAAAAAAGGCGCTGCAATAATTACTATACTAGCGAATAGGTACGCTATACCCAGTACTTAAGTGATCTATAAAAACAAACACACACATGCGGGCAAGCAAAAATAAAAGAAAAAAACTAGAAGCAAATGAACGTGTCAGAAACGTGTTGGGTGGTTGACATAGAAACAACATGGTAGCAACAGTGGCGCTACTAACATCAACAACCAACAGTGGCACAAGATGATCTCTCGAATTTAGTGGCAAACTGCTGAGGATCACTGTGTTGGTAGACTCCTTGAAGTTGTTGCGGTTGCTGTTGTTGTTGCGTTAATACCAGAAGCACAAAAATTTTAAACGTAAATGACTGGGAAATTCATTTACAATTTTTCAACGATCGATGAATTTTTGCTGCTGCTTTATGCCGTCCAGTGCCTGATCGTGTACGATCACACTGCTGTTTTTCCCATTTTTTGTTTTTTGTTTACAATTTTGTTGTTTTTTTTTTAGCTGCGTCAGGTTTTTGTGTTTGAAGAAAAATTTTGCAGTGTAAATCGTTGAGTTAATTTGGGGCGTGTCACCTGAAAATTGTTGGACTTTCCTACCCGAGAAGAAGTTGGCAAACTATCGTAATGTAAGATAAGATCGTTAATTTTAAATCAATAATTGAACACTTTGTGCGAGATTTAAGCCATAGAACTAGTGACTTCTTGTTGGAAGTTGTAGCTAATTTGTTTTATGTTAATTAAAAATAATTGTTGATTCGAAAGATCGATCTCACTATTTTTATAATTGTGGGTGTTTAAGTATTTAATAGTTCTAACATTAAATAGTTCTGTCTTTTTTTTTACAGCATAAACTTAATTTTATAACCCATTAAATTAGTTGACAACTCAATACCAATTAAGTAAGTAGAAAATTGAACTTCGATCGCATGATCTAATTCTTTACTCGCTTACCTCACTCTTGACAATCTACGTTTCGGGAAATTTTTATTTCTTTTCTTTAATTGATTTTTAATTTTTTGTCAACACTAATAAAAAAACGTAGACAGACGAACAGTCCGGTATGTTCGATCTTAAATGTTGGTCTATAATTTGGCGATACGATCTGCATTAATGTGAGCAATAAAAAACGTGAAAACTTTTATGCAGCGCTGCTCTCAAATGAGCTGCATGCGGTGTTTGTGGAACAAAACATTAACATACATACGCGTATCTACCATAATGGTGTCAATGTGTGAATTGGAAGTTTCCTATGTCATTTTCTTTGGAAAATTATTGATCACATTACAAAATCTTTGGTTGATCTTATACGCGTAAGCTCTTTTAGAAATCTAATCGTTAAAAAAGTATTTAATAGTGATGCTAATTATAAACGTTTTACATATTTCTGATAGAAATCAAATTGCCACTTTTTTATAACTAAACCGCTGTGCACGAAGCTCAGTTATGGTATTTTTCACCCAACCTATGTATACTTAGATCAACATCAATATGTAGCAGTTAGGCAACACTGCGTCTATTCTGTCCATTCTTGTATTGATTTTGGAACGATAAAAATCCGTCTTAATTACTTTCCCAAAGTTGTAAAATCATGCCAACTGAATATATTGTTTTAGTTCTTTAATTTTATCGGCAAACTTTTTTCTTTTTTTTGTTTTTTTTTTAAGAAAATCAGTTTATGAAAATAATACTCTACATAATTTTCCAGCATCGTTTGCTATGTGCATTTGAATTCCACAATTTATTCTTACGCTAGAAATTTAATTCTTTAATTGGCTCCATAATTCTTTTTACTAAATTGCCTCAAATAACTTAACATTCACACCTAAGTCAATGAAATAAAATCTTCTAAGAAGTCGAAAAAGTTTCGTTATGTTGCTGTTGGAGAAGTTGTGAAAATGGTTCATATTACAACTATTTAAAAATTTGCATATTTGAATGTCAGATATTGAGCCAAAGTTTGTATAAAAATAAAAAGCTTTATTTTGATCAAGTTCTTAAGATTGTTATAAATAAATCGAGCTATTTGTAAAGAAACTATTTTTTTTCTTAAGAATTGTGTCAAGGCATCTGTTGATGACAGAATTACTGATTCAACGAACTTAAGCGAATCCGCAAAACCGATAAGGCTTTCGGGGGAATTGTATTTATGTACAAGATGTTATAATGTGAATGTCCCATAGTTTTTGCAAAGAGCGTCAAATTGTGCTATGGCATTTATGTAGTAGACAGATTGAGAATAAGTTGACAATAAGCAATGTATGCACATCTGAAGAACGCGGAAATATTGTTACTGTTTATTTGATCCATTTATGGTCTGTTGTTTTAACGCTGCCTGGATTTCGTCGTTGTTTTCCACAAACAGTCAAGAGTTTGGTTAAGCATCTCGTGTAAACTGGGTCCACTAGAGAAATCGCAAGAAGTGACCGACCTCGTATTGCTCGTTCGACCGAGAATATTGCTACTAGACATTCGAGAGACTCCACAAACATCAACGAGACACAGATGTACACAATTTGACCTCAGCAGACGTTCGTTGCGTCGAATTTTGGTAAAAGACCTGAAAATGTTCCCAGACAAAATGCAAGCCGTTGCTGCCTGCTGACCGTCAATTGAGATTAACTTACTTCCATGCTTTGCTAAATCTGGTACAAGAAAATGATAATTTCGTATCCAAAATTCATTATGAACGATGAAGCCCATTTCCACTTACAGTGGCGAACACATGTTGCATGCATGTTGACCATATTTGACTTTTGCTTAGCTCGAGAATCCTTAAAAATACAGCAATTGCTACCAGATTTTTTTTGGTTCAAGCCTTTATTAATCTTATAATTTCAAAATATAAGAAGATCTACCCAAAATGGAAGCAAAACATTAATTTTAATTCATTTAATGTTAAAATTCAATGTATCCACTTTTGCAAGTTAAAAAATAAATGTTCAAAATAATATTTTTAATATTAAGTCCCAATGCCCTTGGGGTTAATGACATTGTTGACACGTCTGGGCATGCTTTCAGCCAGTTTCTCAATGAATTAGTTTGAAATACTGGCCCACAAAGTTAGAAAACAATAGTAACAGCAAATATAACATTTATCAAAAGAACATTGGAAGAGCTCTCCAAATACATTAATAGAAATACATGTTAATAATAAACTTTGGCAAAAAATAACAGTGTTTATTTTTAAATTTAAGCAAAATTGTTATATATTAAATATTATGACTTGAATTTCAAACTCTTGTAATTCCATTTGATTGAATTTAAAAATACTTTTCATATGATGGAGTATCTTCGGGTATTGTGATATGGGTATTTTGTTTTGTTATAAAATGGTAACTGGGCTCTGCATAGGCTTGTAAGTCTTTACAGTGGTTGACGGGACTCGCATATAAAACTGCCCGTCTTTTTGGAAGCCATTGTTATGAGTCAAAACTAAATTACATTGCAAACATTCTAGCCATGTCGTATTCTCCTTATCCATCTGTCACAATTTATTGCAGAAAATACAAGGAGTGTCCTTGCTGGGTGAAATTTCGGCCCAAGGATCTTCATTAGAACTCGATAAATGTATGTTTCCATCGGAATCGCCTTAAATTGTTATTTTTTGGATCTTTAAATTTTGCTGCAGAGGTTCGGTTCTTTGGTGGTTTTGCTGCCAAAACCATGGCCCTTTTGGTCATATTTTACTTCTTTCCTTTTCTGTATATTCTCAGTGCTCTTTTCTTGTTTTATGCGATGATGTTATTAAAACTGTTGCAACACTTTTTTAACCTCTGGAGCTGGAAGATTGGTGAGTTTTAGGAGGCGTTGAAATCTCCCAAGTTTTTTGTGCTAGTTGAAATGCTAAGAAGCGAACACCACTTTGGGCTAGTCCACAAAAGAGTAATACCATATCCTTGAGGTACTTTATCAGCTCCAATTCCAATGCTTGTCTAAAAACTGGTAAACGTCCTAAATGGTAATAAGGATGTCGGTTTATAACTCCGAGCACCTTGTTGGCGTGTGACAAATGCCACCCCGAAGATTTCTGACGCTAAAGGAATTCCCATAGTTCCTCCTCTGACCATCAGAATACCTTTCGTATTCTTTCTGTATCCCAATTTCGTATCTCTCCTTATTTTGGGCATGATCCCTAACTCAAAACAACGTTCGATTTCTCATACAAAACTTAATGCGTAATGTGATATAATATATCACAATATTGCTCAACTTTCACTGTACCACAATACCCGATTTAATTTTTTAAAACAATATCTTTTTTTATGAAAATGTACTATTGTTAAGGATAAATGTAATCAACCACGATCTGGTTTTCGCTGCAAAAAATCTCAATCGCCCCACTATCACGATTTCACCACACTGAACCCCACACAAACGCAGCGAGTATGGGCATGAATATCACTGCAGAACGTGTGAAAATTCTTATTTCGAATCGGGTATTCAGGAAAATAAGCTGGTATATCACAATACCCAAAGTTTTTCTAACCATATTTTGGAAATCGACCCAGTGGTGCTTGCCGATATATCCGAAAAAAGATGCTTGTCTCATTTTTTCATTCCGCAATCGTTGCAAGTACTAAAAGTCTCGTACGAAAAATATGGTTTAATAAAAAATGAGTGAAACTCCCAAAGCAAACTTCTGCAAATAACTGAAGATAAACATCTTAGCGAACGCTTAACACCAAACAAAATGAAAATTTGCACACCTTTATAAGATTTAAGATTAAAAAAACATGAAATGCAAACAAATTAAAATTTGCACTTAAATGTTGCAAAGTTCCAAGTTATGTACATATAGCTGCATTCAAAATCTTTTATTAATATACTAAAGCTAAAAACACATTAATAAATTACAATGAAAATAAACTTAATTATGATACGAACACAAAGTACCATGACTACTCGCATAGAACAGCGTGAATATAAAAGTTGTTATCAATGTTCGAAATTATTACGCGAAGAATATGAAAAAAATTTCAGCAATAATAATTTCAAATAAAATGTTGCAAATGATAACAGAAACTGCAGTAAAAAATGAAATGTTTGCGTTTTCCAAACACATTCCATGACACCGAATGGCAGTGACAACATTTAAGATTGAAGTCAGGCAAACCAACCCATGGAGTGAAATGAAGTGTAGTGCAGCACAGCATCGCTTTCGTTAGTTGTGAATACCAACCAATTAACTATTCTCTGCTGCTAGCGCCATCAGTATGTGAAAAGTGTAATTATAATAAATTTAAAATATAACAGAACTCGTGGCATAGCTATGAAAATATGTGGAAATTGGAGGTAATGAACCGGGAAGACAAGATCGTATTGCAACAGCTGGATGTTGCTACCATTGATGGCATTTTCGGTACATTTACGCTTTTTATAGTACATTTGCGTTGTGGAGGAAATGTTTTAGTATATTCGGCAAATTTTTAGTACATTCGGTACAATGTACGAATTTTCAGTACATTTGACGCTTTTTCAATTAATTTTCGATACATATGGACTTTTTCTAATAATTTCCTTTCTATACCCTACACAGAGGGTAAATTCACTTCGTCATTCCGTTTGTAACGCATAGAAGGAGGTGTGGCAGGTATAGAAAAGTATAAATATTATTGATTAGCGTCAACACCTGAGTCAATATAGCTATGTCCGTCTGTCTGTCTGTCTGTTGAAATCACGTTTACAGGAAAACTAAGCAAGCTAATTCAATAAAGTTTGACACATATGTAGGTCATACTTTCTTACAAGCTGCTTTCATGTAAAAATGGGCAAAATCGGTTTACGGCCACGCTCACCGTCTATAATCTTATATAAATATACCCCAGCACATTTTGAAAAAAGTTGCTGCAATTTTGAAGAAACTTGGATTTGGTGAACATGTGAACAAAATTAAGATTGAGCTAGGTATCAAATTTGCATAGGCTCTTAAAACAGCGTGGTATAGCCCCAAATTTTTACTTTGATAACGCCATAACTCGTTAACCGTGCAAGATATTGTGATACAATTAAGTACACGGATACAGATAATAAATATCTTGAATTGTGCTTAAAATGGGCGGTAATGGAAAGTGGTCGTGAAACTTTTCAACAATTGGAAATTTTGATTTTGTATAACTCACAAATGGCACATAAGATGAAAATTTTAGGTAATTAATAGTCAATGTATTTTTAACATTTATTAAGAAATTACTTTCAATGCAGTGTAGAGTATGTGAGTTTCGGCCTGGCCGAAGATAACACCTTTACTAGTTTTGTTTTATTTTTTATTAATTTTTAGAAAATTTTTGTAAATTTTAGTTAGCTAGGCTTTGGTTTGCGTAAAAAAAATTAAGTAACTATAACGGTTTTTTTTTTCAAAAATTTTTTTATTATACGTTGCTGAAATATGCGTGAAAATAAATCGAATTATTTATTTTTTTCTAATTTATGGTAATTTTAGTGTACATAAAAAAATACATTCGCTCCCCAAAAAGTCTCGATTCAGTACATTTCTACAAAACCCAAATGTCATCACTGATTGCTACTGTCTGTCAGTTATGGTCTGCAGGTTTGGTAACTTTCAATTTTCAATAACTTTAAAATGCTCAAAAGGAAACCTTTGTGATTTTTTTTTTTTAAGTGACAAATCCATTAACTTGTGCAAAATAAAAAGCTGAACTAATGTGCACGAGTGTCATTTTTTCAGTTTCAGATAAAAAGAAGTACCACAGTAGCAAAAAATCCAAGGCACTCCATAACGTTTGCTGTTTTTTTCCCAGTAATAGCTTCTTTTAATGTTACATATGCAAGTGAAAATAAAAGATTACTTTTTGGTTCAGATGTAATTTTATTTCTGATTTTTCTATCTTAAGCTAAATATAAAATAGCTGCTGTTGCTTCCAATCCTCATTCCATTTTTTTAGCAATCCAAGCATAATTATTCCATTTTCAATTTCATCATATATTTAGGCTTCGTCATTCGAGGCATGAATTGTTTACGTTAACTAAATGGAATAATGTCACTTGATACTATTGTTTACATTAAACGAAATGGAGTGAGCATTGAAAGGAAGCTTTAATAAATGGTCATATAGACCGTATACGTTACTCCTCCATCCTAAGAATAATGATACTCCTGGATCAAGGTAGGTATAAATAAATAGTAATAATAAAAAATATTCAAAAAATACTTTCAACTTGTTTCATTATTTCATAGTTTTGCTTATTAGATTCTTTCTCTTGAGAAGTAGTAGGTAAAACCATACTGTCTGAATTTTTCTCATTTGTGTTTCTTTTTTTGAACCATTGAGGAATTTTACAGCATAAAATTTTATTCATAAATATAATTATTAAAATTATAATAATAAAAAACAGTATAAAAGTTCCATTAGTAATATTTTTATAATATTTTAATTCTATTATTTCTTTCAAGTTTTCTTCATTCGAAACAATTATTTCTTCAAAATTAGTTTTCTGTGTAAAATTGTAGTTGTTTTTTAAGTTAGGATAGTAGAATTTTTGTTGATATATTGTTTTGTTGTTGTTAAAATATTGGTTTAATATTTTTATTCGACAATAGTTAAAATTAATTAAAAGGTTTCCATTCAATACAATATTTCTATTGTCACAATTTTGTTCTAGTGACAAACTTTTAGCATTTTTAATGATAATGGATGTTTCATCCATGGTTAAGATTTCCGTGTTATTATTTATAATAAGTTTACAATTATTTTTAAAAACGCAATGCTTAGAAAGTTTAAGTTCATTAAAAGTTTTGTAACTTTCATAAGTGTATGTTTTATTAGCAAAATCAAATACTTCTTCTAAATTCGAGTCTATTTCTTTTTGTTCGGAGTTTGGGATAGGTATTAGTAGTCTTATTCCGATGTTGACAAATGTTTTTGGGATTTTAATAACAAACATAAGTAGTTTATTTTTGAAGTCCAAAACGCAAAACCGTAAATAGCGTAATTTATTAAGGTCTATATTGTAATTGCTAATTTCTTCTTTTGTTAGAATTGCAGGATTTATTATCCCGTTTTTGGCCAAGGCAATGCTATCTTGAATTATTTCGATCTCTGAACGTAACGAATTTATTTTAAATAAATATTCGTGGTATAGGTTTTGTAAAATTATATTTTTTATAGTCCAGTTTGTATTATTTAATTGGTTTATCAACCCATATCTCTTAAGTAAAAGCATATCTCTAATATGGTTTATAGTTTGATTGAAATAGTTATTAATTTTAATTTGTTGGTTAAGTGCAGTTATTGTGTTATGTACATTCTCTTCCGTTACACTTAAATGATCTTCAATATCTTTTCTATCTGTGTCATCCATAGTTCCGAAAAGGTAATTCATTGTTCTTCCAATTATGTTTGCTAATCCCCGACGTTTCCTAAATTTGCCATTTGGGATCAAAGTTATAACTTTGGTCTTAAGTACCTTTAGTTCTGAAAGAATTTCTATTCTATGGTCCGACTGTAGTGGTTCGAGATTAACTGTTATGTTATTAATAATATATAATATTTCCTGTGGGTCGATCACATGTACGATAAGATCAGTTTCTGTAACTAAAGATTGATCGCTTACTTTTATTTCCGCAAACCCATTGTTGCTTGTGATTTGGTGAATTTCTAATGTGGCCGATACTGGATGTAAGAGCCATGTTGATATAAGCAAAATAAAAATGATTTTATTTATGTTTCTTATTTTCAAATGAATTGGTTTTTGTCCTGAAATAAAACACACACATGTATTAATTAACTAGCTTTTTTTTTCTTTTGAATTGATTTTTATATTTTCTAACTCTTTTGTCCTTGAATTTAACTATAAAATGTTCTTGATCGTTTTCTGTTTGAACTACAGTTGCTTTCCTATAGGGATTACTTGTTTTCTGTAACCTTTTCCTTGTAATTTCTGCATTTATAAACCCTGTATCTATGGGTTGTTCTTTCCTATTTTTATTTATTTGATTTATTCTATTTTCTTTTACAGCTTGGGGGTTTATTCTAGGGGGTTTTCTATTGAAGAATATATTGTAAGGAGTCTCTTCAGTAGTTGAATGTACAATGTTATGATTGTATGTAAAAAGTGTTTGTTCAATTTGTAAGTATATGAGTTCTTTGTCGTTTGATGTATTTATAATTCTTAATTTTTCATTTAAAGTTTTGTGTAATCGCTCAATGTCCGCGATTCCAGTTTTTCCAGTTGTAATTTCAAGTTTTATATTCAATTGGTCACACCAATGTTTAATATTGATGTTATTCATTCCTTGATCTTGATCAATTTTTAAAGTTTTTGGCGGACCCATTACATTAAAAATTTTAAGTAGAGCTCTCTTGGTCTCTATCCAATTCAATGATTTTACTTGCTCTGCGGCTGCAAATTTTGAATGAACATCTATACAGGTAAGATAATTTTCTTTGTCCCATTGCCAAAAGTCTATTACGAATTTTTCGCGAATTTCATACGTAGGGGGTGTAATTTTGAAAGGAAGTTTGTGTGTTATATGATCTGTCTTGCATCTGTTGCAGAGTTCACATTCATTGATAATTTTAGTAATTTCCTTAACATAATTAGGATAGTAAAACTTTTGTTTAAAAGTTTTTACTATTTTTTCAATACCCTGATGAAGACCAACAAGATGTATTTTAAGGATTACTTCCTTGAAATCTGGGTAGTTATCAATATTTTCTAGCACTTTCATAGCTCTAAATATTTTATTCTTTTTGTTACACACAATTTGATTGTAAATATTTTGAAATTTTATAAAATCATTATCATTTGGTATATATATTGTAACGTTATTTTGTAAAAGGTAAGTTTTAATAATATTTTTAATAGATTCTGTAGTAAGTTCGTCATATGTTATAGATGTCAAATAATTCGCATGAATCTTTTTAGTTTGAATTCTGTTTTGGTTTCCCTTAACCAATTTTAGTTGATATTTGAAAACGTTTAATGGTCTTTCTGATATAGGTATGTAATTTTCATTATCTTCACTCGCTGAATGAATAGTCGCAACATTTGTTCCATTTTCTTCATTAAAATAACATTCTTCATTTTTAATTCGCGATAGTGCGTCAGCCACATGGTTCTCCTTTCCGGGAATATACTTGATTTCAAAATCGTACTCGTTTAATTTAATTTTCCAGCGTTGTAATTTAGAATTAGGTTCTTTAAGATTGTGGAGCCATTGTAGGGGCCTATGATCACTGTTTATTAAAAATTTTCTTCCATATATATAGGGCCTAAAGTATTTTGTGGACCAGACAATCGCGAGTAATTCCTTTTCAGTGGTTGAATAGTTAAGTTCGTGTTCATTTAATGTCCGGCTGGCGAAGCAAATAGGGTGTCCTTGTTGACTTAAGACGGCACCCAGGGCTACGTTAGAAGCGTCCGTTGTAAGTGTAAATGTTTTTTCGTAATCTGGATATACCAAAATCGGTTCCTTTGTAATTAATAATTTAATTGTTTCTACAGCATTAATGAATTCTTTATTCGCACTATCGATTTTATTACCTTTCTTCAAACAACTTGTAAGGGGTTTTGTAATCTTAGAAAAATCTTTTATGAATTTTCTATAGAATCCGGCTAATCCCAAAAATTGTTTAATTTGCTTCTCAGTTTTAGGTATAGGATAATTTGATATAGCTTTAATTTTGTTGGGATTAGGTTTAATTCCATCGGGGGTAACTATGTGCCCGAGAAATTCAGTTTCTCTTTTAAGAAATTCGCTTTTTTCGAGTTGAATTTTTAAATTAGCTGTTTCAAGTTTATTGAATACTTTTTCCAATGATTGGATGTGTTCTTGAAGTGAAGTGCTATATATTATGATATCATCCAAATAAACCATGCAACAATTACCGATCAACTCTCCAAGGATTGTATTCATCAACCTCTGAAAAGTTGCAGGAGCATTTTTAAGACCAAAAGGCATTCTTAAAAACTCGTAGTGCCCACTTTGTGTCGAAAATGCAGTCTTCCTTCTATCGATTGGATTCATCTCAATCTGATGAAATCCTTTGGTTAAATCAATAGTGGAAAAATACATGCATCTTCCCAATTTATCTAATATGTCGTCCATATTAGGTATTGGATATCTGTCAGTAATAGTGATATCGTTCAACTTACGATAATCTATTACAATTCTCCACTTTTGTACTTCAGAAGCATCCTTTTTTTTTGGAACGATCCAAATAGGTGCTGAGTATGGAGATTGGCTGTGACAGATAATGTTTTGGTCTAACATTTCCTTTATTTGCTTATTCACTTCGTCTCTATGGACTTGAGGATACCTATATGATTTACTATAAATCGGATCCTCGTGAAAAGTTTTTATGTTGTGTTTAATTGCATTAGTGAAACTCAGATTATCCCCGTCTTCGTAAAATAAATGGTCATATTTTAGCAGTAGCTTATTTAGTTCTTTAAATTCTTCTTTATTTAGATGACCCAATCTAAATTTATTAACCTTTTCTTCTTGTTTCAAATAATTGGATAATTCGTTTTGTTGATTTAGATTGATATCCGCGCAGTGGATTTGCGAAGGGTTGTTGTTATAAAAAATTTGATATGATTTTTCATTTAACATAACAGTATTTTGTCCAATTAGTATAGTTGCATTCAAAACCTTTAAAACATCGTAGCCTAGTAAGCCATCATAGTGACTTGAAAAGGGACATATATACAGTTTTAATTTACCGTTGATAATATTATTTTCATCGATTATTTGAATTTGGTTTAAAGTTAGGGATTCTTTAACAGTTTTTACTGTTGTCGGTTTTGTTAAAAAGATTGGCAACGCCAATTTGTTTGGGTTTATTAGACTTATTGAGGAACCCGTATCTAATAAAAAAGTTAATATTTTATTTGTAATTTTTAGTTTAATGTATGGGAGTGATGGTCCGAAGCTGCTAAATAAAAATTTTGATTATCAACTTCCATATTTTGTGGGGGGCCATGTCTACGGATTCGCGATTGGTTCGAATCATACTCTCGAGTTCTTTTAAAGGGTTGTACTGAATTGAATTTAGGGTTATAATTTTGATTTTGGAAGTTTGGTTGTGCGAAGTTGGATCTAGGATCATAGTATTGATTCTGATATTGGGGCCTGAAATTTTGGAAATTATGCTGTGGGTGGTTGGACCTGTAATAAGTTCGTTGTGGGATCGCTATGTTTCTATATTCATTATTAACAACTTTGTGGTAATTTCGTGGGTGCTTTATATTATCATTTTGTATAACTTTTGTTTCGAATTCAGAAGAGTTTTCTTTTAACACTTTAAGAGCCACTTTGAAACTTGTCACTAGATTTGCATTTAACAAGGATGTCAAATGATTTGGGAGTTCTCTTTTTAAAGTTTGTAGACTGATTGTTTCAGCTTCATTTTTATAGAATGTTTTAATATCAATATTATCTGAGCTTAGTTTAATGCAATCCTTAATATTACATAATTTTACATTTATTTCCTCACATAATTTTTTAACATCATGAGATTTAACATTACAAATTTGCAAGATTAAGGTAGATATGGGTGTTGACTCACCAAATTCCTCTATTAAAATTTGTTTTAAGTTAGCCCAATTGGTTGGCTGCTCCCTTCTTACTAAAGCATGAGCGGCTCCGGTCAATTTTTGCAGTACACAGTTAAATATTAGTTCCTTCTCTGATGCTGGGAAGACAGCTATCTCGACTGCTAAGGAATCCATCGTTGATAAGAAAAGCACAAGTTCACTTCTGCTTCCGTTGAATGAATTAGTTGCTCTTAAGGTGTTGAAAATTAATTCCCTTTTTTCACTTAGGTTTGCCATGCTGAACAATTTAAAGTTGTTGATAAGTTTGACAATATACGTGGTTCAATTTATTACGTTTAAATCGATCTTTGATTTATTATAAATTTTACTTATATTTTATTATTGATGATGAAACGTATTTTTATACGTTTAATTTAATTTAATTTTCTATGTAAGTTCGTTTAAAGGATACTTTGCGCGTATCCTACCGACTGCGCCAGTGAAAATAAAAGATTACTTTTTGGTTCAGATGTAATTTTATTTCTGATTTTTCTATCTTAAGCTAAATATAAAATAGCTGCTGTTGCTTCCAATCCTCATTCCATTTTTTTAGCAATCCAAGCATAATTATTCCATTTTCAATTTCATCATATATTTAGGCTTCGTCATTCGAGGCATGAATTGTTTACGTTAACTAAATGGAATAATGTCACTTGATACTATTGTTTACATTAAACGAAATGGAGTGAGCATTGAAAGGAAGCTTTAATAAATGGTCATATAGACCGTATACGTTACTTGCATATGTTACTACCGATATTTATATACGATTGTGAAGAAAATTATTCTAAGGACGTTAATTTTTAGTAAATACATTTGGTTTTGAATATCAAACGTGCGGTACGTTGTAGCTCTTCTTTTTGTTTATAATTGTAGGAGTTATCCAATTTTTTTTTTCAAAAATAATGTCATTGATTGAAAAAAAGTAATTTTGCACCAATTTTATGAACTTTTTTACTATTTAATTGCAAAATTGTTTTTTTATCACTAATAGAAAAACTAAAATTTTTGGAAAATTTTTAAATATCAAACCATAAAAATATATCATAATTTTTTGTTAAATTTTTTTAAGCCTGACTGGGCTTTTTTATTTAAATAACTGCGATGTAAAGAAGTGGTGATTTATCTGACATAGAATGACTCACACATTTGTATTTTTTTTTTCCAACGCGTACCTTTTTTAGTTACAGTCTTGCCAGTTTTGAGGTTATTTGAGAAATTATATTCGTAATGTAAGCAATGCTTTAACTAAAAGCATAAGTTCATCACTGTATTGGCCCGATCTTATTGATCTTTTGGAATACAACTAGCTTAGAAAACTATAGCTGAAATAAGGATATTTTGGCAGGTAAATTGAGATTATCTTGCTTGAGATCAATGGTTATTAAAGATTGTGACAACTTTGGCAATGACGTGTAATGGCTGGAATGTAATTTAAGTCAGCTAAAACTTTTGTTAAATGCAAATAAATTTAAGAGGAAATAAAACAAAGTCATTGATCGTCATTCTTAGTTGCTATATACTATGTTTACATATCATTTTCTTCTTTTTTTTTATTCTCAACTTGTCTCTTCCTGACTCTGCTCTACTATATTTCATAAATTGAGATCATAAATCAAAATTAACGAGCGCACGAATGCTGTATCCGAAACAACGTATGCCGGCATATTCGTGTAACAGGTATACAGCAGCATTACCATGAATACAAACAACAAATATGAAACTCTGTCCGCATGTCCATCTGCATAGAGGACACGCTTGTGCAATGTGAAGATCCCGTAGAGAGTGCAAGGTAAGAAAACAAAATTCACCGTTTAAAGTTGGGCATTTTTATTCCATATAGTTACCTACTCGACCATATATTTTTATCATACGAAATGTGTTGGCGATTCGACGTGATTGATAAAATAGCGTGTCAAACATGTTGACGTTTGGCGGCAGGGTTTTAATTTTTGTTTTCTTCATGTTTTTAATTCATTTTTATTTTTGCTACCAACAGGCAGCAGGTTCGTCTTAACAATAAAAATTCGCTACTATACGGTTTGCCGAAGTTCAGCTTAAATTAACACTTTGCGGGTGTGAAACAAAGCTTCCAATCTGTCTGTCATCGCTTCTTAATGTGATGTAGCCTGAAGTTGTCGGCAAATTGATCGAAAAATTAGTCATAAACGAAATTTTTTAAGGTTGATCTTTATTTAGTGAACGTTTTGCCAGCTGTGTTGATTTAGGACTTTAAGGCAACTGCGCTGGTCTTCGTACAAGTAGGTTTCCTTTTGTTTTTTATGAAAAAGTATGCACAAAAGTTTTGTGCTGCTTAGCAAATATTATGCTATAGGCTATAAAAACTGCAATGTCAGAAGTCATGCTAATTTTTTCGCTATTAGGACAATAAAGCCGATAACTTGATTTATCGAAAAAGTAACTTACTTAGATAGCTTCAATCTCCCATAGAAATTGCACATGGCTTACGTTTCGCATGATACTCCTTGACTACTACGCATACAAAGCTTGCGATGATAAACTTCTTCTATAGGTCTAACTTATTTCAAATATGGTAGATTCGTGCTTCCCATTCATTTCTGTAAATCCATTTATTAGTAATTAACAATACTTTCATCCAATGTAGTAAGCCGTATTCTAGTCTTTGAAACTATAACCAATAGAAACTTCCTAGAAACTAAATTTGAACGTAGTGAGGAAACTACAATGCTAAAACATCCAGTGTCTCATTATTCAAAGGTTTCATAGGGCTTAACAACATTCGTTTGGGATACACATTAAGCACTACAGGCGATCTTTACAGCAAAAGTGAACCAGAAAATAGTGTTACTATGTCTAATTTCAGACTAAGAAAGCTATTATGATTCGATCGAAAGACATTATGCCGGATCCCATTCGACTTTTGTTGCAGTCAGTCCAATCGAATTGTTAAGTGTTTAGGTGACCGTGAGGGATAGTAGTCACTAAAGGCAACATCTAAATGATTTCATTCATGAAATGACTTATTTTGGCACTAAATCAGTGCCACGCTCTAGCCTCTTGGAGAAACTATGCAAGATTAGTGCAAGGTATGTACATAGCACAGTAAAAAATACTGTGGGTTTGACAACTGAATCTGAATCAAATCTTGATTTTCCCTTAGCATATGTTAATCGAGCTTCCCATTAGTAAGACAAAAGCAAAATATTTAAAATGATATGTAGGCTTCTGTAAGATATTTTTAAGTTTCTTTAAATACATTGAATATAAAGTATAGCTCTCTCAAAAACAATTTCATCAAAAACAAATGATGAATTCCGGAGGTATTGGCGAAATTATAATTGTTATGCTTACACCAAAACTTTGATATACAATAGATTCTTAATATGCTAGCCTTAAGTTCCCGATCATACTTGTCTTGTTTTAAGAACTGTTTCTTGAATATAAAAATGAACGATTGGTTGACCTCGTACAAAGGAAGGCTCAACTTACCCAAATCAGATGTCTTTTTGTTGCTGTACCAATACATTTGGTCACAATTAAGACTTTCTGCCTGGCCATACCCAAAGCCTTAAAGCCGCCATAGACTGAAATAATTTGATGACCTAAACTATAATACAGGCCCTAACTCTATAAAAGCGTCTCTATTGCTCACTGTTAAGATACTGTAGAGGGCCATAACGTGGTCGAGCTTTGGTCAATAATCTTTGAAACCACACCAGTTGAAAGGCCTTTCGTATTTCTTAGCTCCTTTTACAAATTTGCTTATTTCTCTTCTTTTCGTATCGGATTACCTTCATTAAAATCTGGGATATATTAAGCAGCACTACATACAACATAAGTAGCACCCATTCTACTCAAACAGAATATGCTTCATATTGAGAAATATGCGAACATATTCAGAATATGGTCCAACAAGCACAATATCCGCCACGTGATTAGAGCGTGCGAGTAAGGATTGCTTCCATCTTAAGCTAAAATAAGATTTAAAGTCAATATCCGCATATACCACTTCTTCGGAATTTACTTTGATCCGCTAATTTTGGGTATAAGACATGTTTTTTCTTACTAAATAAATGCACTGCAAGTCTGTGTGCTGGGCCTTAACACACTAAAAAACTTTTCTCGTCTGGATGGATTGTTGTTTCTCAAATTTCATCAATGCATTTATTTCATCAGGTGTATAGAACATTTTTGCTCAAATATCTATAACTTGAGCAATTTGTTCCGTAGATATTTAGTTTTATTACGAAATCTGGTTGGTTCAACGAAAGGGTAAAGTCAGATACCCTGTGGTATCACAATGGATCACATTTGGTCTAAGTGAGTCGATCTTGTAACTGACTGCCAGACCTACCTAGCCTATTGGACCAAAAGCAATTTTTTATCTAATACTATGAGGACCATTTTTCCGCCACCTAAGACTTTGCGCCCATGGCAGCCGTCCATTTCTTTTGCTCTTAGCAACGCTACTAGCGTAACAATGGTTCTATTTATGCTAAAATGACTTATGACGAAGCATCAACTATTCAAATTACTATCCGTAAAAAAGTTCGATCGAAGATTTCAAGATTCAATTACTTTTGTATTGACAAAATCCGTCCCATATAATTGTAAGCCTTCCGCCAAATAGAGCAAACAAATCACTTGAAGTTAACAAAGAAATTACTATTTTCAATGCTATCAAGTCAAAACAAAATATTCAAAGGACAAAAAGAAAGTAAATACAAGACATGGACTTAATTATTAGCATTACCAACGAGTTTTGTCACCATCATTGTCATTCACATCAAAGTCTACGTAAGTAAACACTTTTTTTCGTCTTGCCAGGTTTGTGAAAGGTTTGTGAAAGGTTTGTGATCTCAAAATGCTTCGAATGTACATATTATTGCGAGATAGTCATGCTATTTTGGTGTTAATGATGTACCACAAGCCGAACGCTATACAGAGCTCCTTAATCTTTTTCGAAATGCTAAAGTGGAAATGACGAAATATAGCATGTTAATTATTTTACTAAAGGTCAAAACAAAACAAGTGAGTCATGCAACATGCGATATTACCGGAAAGTTTAATATAATGTACCGTGAGTTGAGTAAAGCTCCCAAATACTCTAAATGGCTTGCTGAATTTTTGAAAGAAAAGTATGTGAGAGAAAATATAAGGCTTTGGCTATGTCCTTAAGAACAGCTTAAGTATAAACTTAGATGCTTATTGCCTAGTAAATTTGCTTACATCTGAAAATATTTGGATACTTAAAAGTAGAAGAAACAAAAAATGATGGCAACATAACAAAATTTAACCAAAGTAAACAGAATACAAGCAAGATATATTATTTAAGAATACATATTTTTGCTCCACAGACATTTGACTAAGTGAATGCTGCCAATTATGTGAAAGCTACATAAACCAGCAGTACAGCAGCAACAACAACAAAAATCAGCGAAAGTTCTTTATCAAGAGTGACAGTGAGCACATCTACAGCAGCAATACAAACGACCTACCAAATGGTATTATGGCCTTAAGACATAAAAATCATGGCAACTTTGCATGCGCGTACAATGCACTCGCGTAGCATCTACTTTTTCCATTTTGCCTTAGGACAACGGTCCAGTTCTAATCAAAACTAATTCATCATTCCGCTAATATACATATACATACATAAGTTTACATACATAACAGCAAGTATACATATACATAATCGTCGTAGTCGCTTCCGATCCATTAGCTCGATCAGTTAGTTGGTCATCGGCATTGCGCGGTAGAAACAAACAAATGATCGCAGCATTAACAGCAACAACAACAACAACAGCAAATATAGATGACATTGAATTCCATGTGTATACATAGCTCGCCTCACTTCTGAAAGCCTTCTGCAACTTTCATTTTAGCTACCATTGCAGATGTGGTATCAAAAGATGCATAACTCATTGCTATATATAGGTGCGTATGTAGTTTAGTGTTTGATAATAACCATTGAACCTCTAGCAAAGTTGGTGCTTTGCATACCGATATAGCAGAAAATAATGCTTTAGAACTGATCTTTATACTGGTATGCTATGGTGAAGCAAACCAGAGCACTGGAGTGTAAGAATAGATGCCTGCCATTAATATTTCAAGAGTTTTCTTTAATTATGTCATACATTTTTAATTAAAGATCTATTACTATGCGAAAATGCTTGCGTAGCAAGTAACAAAGGTATGCTTTGTTTAAGAGATCTCTTTAGTTTTTTAAACTCAAGTTTTTGCAACTTAAATCTGAGCAATTTTAGCTTAATTCACTTACTGTGCAGTTTAACGAAATGTAGGACATCTATTTTTGTAAAATTTTATATACTAAAATCTTCGAAAGTTAATGTCTTAAGTTCGTCACTGATTTATTGATTTTTATGCGTCTTTTCTGAAATTACCTTTCACTGAAATTACTAAATTTTGCTGAAAAATGCTCTCCACATTTCAGTTTCATAATTTTTTCTTACTGAATGTAGTCTCTGATTTATCTCGAAATTGTTTATCTCGAATACGTGTAAGGTTTTTTTTTTGAAAATTCGGACCTCCTGTCTCTTGGCGAAACTTTGTGAGATCTAGTGAGATCAATCTTTTGTCTCACGTGGTATTTACCCCATGATTTAAATAATTAAATTTATTTGAAATGCTCATATATTTTGCGCCACTAAATACCTACTTATATATGCGTTTATACCGATGTCTTCAACCCACTCGGCATGTTGCATTTCAGAAAGTTTCAGGAAAAGTACGTTACGTATCAGAAATATTTCAAATATTGCCAACGGAATCTAACAGAAAGCTTTCTTATATACTTATTTCAAATGTAATATTTTACATGCAATCATACTGAAGTGTTTCTGAAAGGTTGCTGATTTAACGTTTACTGGAGTTTCGATTAAAAAATGCTTTATGATCCTCTAATTGATGCTGTTTTAAGTACGGTTTATTTATTGTCAAAAATAAATTGAGAAACGTCACAAAAATAACTGGGAATATCAACGCAAGTAATGATGCGGCTAAAATGAAGTAATTATTCAGAATTCAGATTACGCAATAAAAGAACAGCGCAATTGGCGTTTGTTTGTTTTTCTCCTTATTCTTAAAAGATTTCTGTAACGTTTCAAATAAAATCAAAAGGTGAACATTGACACATTGTAGGACGATTTCTGAAGTTGATTACGTAGTAAAATAACAGCGCAATTGGCGCAGAATACAAAAAAAAAAGTTTTTTTTCCACTTATTCTTATAAGATTTCTGTAACGTTTCAGAAACGTTTCAAATGAATGAAAAGGCGAACATTGAGACATTGTAGGAGGATTTCTGAAGTTGAAATCAAAAATTTCTAAAATATAACTGAAGCTTTGTAATGCTTCGTGTGAAAGATTTCTGAAAGGCTGACGAAAGGTTACGGGTCGAGTGGATGGGTGCTACATTTTTTTGTGAGTATTTAGAGGAGAAAAATAATACGACATTCTTAAAATGTGTAAAGTAAAAATTAAGCTTCGACACCATCTTACCTAAACCACAAAAGACATCATTTTCAAACTCTGACCAATATATTCGTCTTAAACATCTACATATGTATGTCTTGGGTACTTTTAAGTACTTTAACAAAGTTTGCCGAGATATGAAAATTTTGTGGCCGAGAACCATTTTCAATGTCGAATTGCTCACCAGATGCAATTAAGATCCGATTTCTATTCAAATCAAACGGCGAAAGTGGAAACGACATCTGTGTACGTTGCGGAAATCACCGACTAATTTACCGGCAAGCATTGAACTAGAAACCTCAGGGCAGCAGAAAATGCCTTCCGTAATTCTCGAAACAGGAAATTTATGAATCGGGTAAATGTGGTAGAGAATTGAAGGCACTCGCTACAAATCGTGCAAGTTAAAAGAGTTTCGTGGAGGTCCAGTGTTCAGTGAGGAGATGGAGGATATAAACAGAATGCGCCTTATATCTTAGGAATTTTTCTAGTACTTCAACTTTAACAAAGTCATAATTTCTACATCAGAGACCCTAATAGTAAACTAGTGACTTATTTTTGTAAAAAATACCCGAAATCGGAAACAAATAAGTTCGTTGCTTAAATCTTTTGTTTTTACATAATAGCATTAAATTTGAGATTAAGTTCAAATGGATGACATTTTATGTTTTGAGTTTTGAGAAGTAAAAAATGTTTACATACTATCACTAGCAGTACGACCAAAAAAAAAGTTCACATGATACCTTAAAAGGTTAATGATAACTGAATACAACTACTCATGCGCTTTGTATCGGTGACATAAAATATGAATACTTTTTACTCAGTGCATTAGAAATTATAAGCTTTAAGAAAAATTCAAAGAAAACATGATAATCTAGAATTCTATTCCATTACAGCATGTACGGATATTTTTGCAACACTTGCCTCAGTAACAGCACACACAAATTGTGATTTGTGAAGTTGTGATACTTCTTCTGTCTTCACATGCTGCACTTGCTGCCTTTTTGTGTTACACAAACCTACTGTTGCACTCTGTTAAAAAAGCCCAAGGTAGTAATTGTGCATGTGCTGATCGTCAGTGGAGGCACAGTAAATTTTTAAGCGCTTTTGTTAAATAACATTTGAGATCCATTGCAATATAGATTTTTTCCAGAAAAAGTTTCTTCATGCCTAATTCCCTAATTCTTACAGAAACTATACATACTATGTACTATATGTACATACATGATCTAAGAATGGTCAAGTATTTAATCTTCTAAGTCTTCATAAGACTTTCATGGAGAAATGATTTTCTTATTCACATTCCTCCTATAACTTTTAGGAAGTTAGCAAATATCAGGATGCTTGAATGTTTTCTTAGAACTGAACACTGTGCTCCCCCCGTTTTTATTCATTTCACAGCCAATGAGTTTGATTTTACTTGTTGACTTTTAGTTGCTGTTGTTGCAACAACTTCTTTGCTGCTACAGTTTTTTACATTATGACAGCAACAAACGAAGTTATTTTAGTTCTGCCCAACAACAGGCTGAAGTAGCCAGCGAGCGCACGCCTGCATCAAATTTTTGCACCAATTTCTACTTTGGTCTAATGTTGCGCCATAATAATTTGCACATAGTCTTCCTTGATATCAACTTCTGAAGTAGTTCGCGCTGCTCGGTTTCGCATTGACAGCATGTCTAGGAAGCTGTCAGCCAAAGTGTTGCCGCAAGAAATGTTAAAAGGTGTTGGAATTGGTTTTAGAGATATGCAAAAATATAATAGATTCTGAATTGATTCATTTTATTTGACTGGCTGTCTGTGGCTGTGTGTCTTCGTATATCAATCGTTTGGTTGATCGTAAAAGAATGTAAATCTTTTATTATTATTATAAGCATTTGCAATGGAACTTAATGGCATACCACTGAGAGTGGTCTTCCATGAGGAGGAAATGTTGTTGCCTGCCATAAAGCGGATTAGTATGTTTGCTAAAGCGCAAAAAAGTATTGGGATTTAGTAATATGATTTTAAATTTATAGTCGTGTTTAGATCATAGTTGTAAAACGAAAGTAAAAAAAAAATCGCAACGTTAAATATTCCTTTATATTCCATATTTCTTTTGTTGTGTTTTTTTCGTTATATGATCATAAATATCGTAATGATATTTACGTTATTTTACGCGTTATGATTTAAAAATTTAAAATATTTATAATAATAATAATACTACCAAATGCTCGCTGAAAGTCCCTTGAATGTCGCGGCTTGTAAGCTCTCGAGCTCTGCTAAGAACATGGTTCGGTTTTATCAGAAACAACTTGGTCATTGCCGAAAAGCTTGCGCACATCTGACATGGACTCAAAAGGATCAGAAAGTTTTACAATTAATATGTTCGATACTGAAGCTAGTGCAGTCATCAAAGTCCTTGTTCTTTAAATCGTTTGCTGAGCACTTACACTTTGGGATTTCCCTGAGAAATATAAATTAATTAATGCCTCCTTTAGAGAGAGAACGTTGTTGAGGGTGAATAAAGTAATAGGCGGTATTTTTCCCTAAGAGCTTTTAGGCTACTTAACTTAAGACACTGCCTATTTGGCAAACATGCTGAACGTTTGGGTGTTCCATACAATGATTTCTGCGGAAGATGTTGCTGCGAAGAAAGGAAAGAAAGCGTTAAACATCTCCTCTTAAATGGTTGTGTCTTTTGTAGCAGTAGGTACAGATGGCTTTTTCAATAATTCAGCTTACTTAGACAATACAAGGATATAAAATCTTTTCTATTTCATTAAAGTATCCAAACAGCACGCATCCATGTGAACCCGTAAATTAGTTTTTTTTTTCATTGTCTGGAGAGCCAGTATAACCTACTGGGCTTAGGACGGTTTTGGATTTCCTTCACTCTCAATAATGCATTGAATTTGACAAAATCTACTTAAATATGCTCTCTGTGTAGCGATTTGTGAATTATGCTTATATCGAAGGTGACACGCCCTTTGTTCGAAATAAGCAAACTTTTTGTCGATTGTGTGAAATTTCGTGTTATTACTTTGAATAACTGGAGCTCGTCCACTGGTTCAAATTTAAGCATTATAGTGACAAAATACTTCTGTACCACTTTACCTGATAAATGTCAACGCACACAAGAATATAAATCAAAGAACCATGTCCCCAAGCTCTATCCCTTCAATCTATCTATTTTCTCAAAATTGGTCCAATAGTTTAGCTGTGAATAAATATTTTCCTGTTAGGGGCGTGGTGGCAGCCAAAAACTAAGTACCTCTCTTTACAGTTCAATCCATATCCATACCAAATTTCATCAAAATAAATATATGCATTAGTGTAATTGTGAGAATATGTTTTCTGGTTAAAGGCGTGATACCGCCTATTTAAAAATCTTTCTTCAGGATTCACTTTATCTATTTACAAAATTTCATCAATATCGGTACATTTGCTTTGGAATGAAAATATATTTTCCTGTTAAAGACGTGGCGTCTCCCACTCAAGAACGAATATCTTTGCTCAGAAATCGTGACACCGTTTTTCCTTATTATCACGCCCACTCAAAGAACACACAGTTTTTAATGCCCTTTCTTAAGGTTCGGTATATCCCTACACCAAATTTTATCAAAATCGAATTATTAGTCTAGCCGCAGAAACGTAAAAGCGTGGCTTCGACCACTCGCTCTCTTCAAAACCTTTCAAAAAAAAAAAAAAATCAATTATGTTGCGTTATGCCAGTTAAAAAAGGATGTAACTGTTTTGTATGGGGCACTTCATACCAAATCGGACACTTTTTTCGGTCACCCCTCCGATTCTTTTCAAAATATTTTATATGTTTTGAGACCGATAAGAAACGCATTCATGATTTAAAATTTTTTTTCAAATTTATTTTGAAATGTGAATTTTTTTCAAAAGCTAATAACCTTGCGAAAATTGCATCAATCGAGCCATTTTTTTTTCTAAAGTTCATGATTTTAAATGCTGTTTATATGACTTTATGAAAAATTTTAGCCTTCATCGTTTATTTTTAGTTTCCGAATTGCCCCCTTCAATTTTTTTGAGAAAGTTCTTAAAAAATCTTTGATAAACATATGGATTTTTGGCACCGGTACGATCATTTGGTGCATTTTTTGCTAAGCTATGGGCTCTTGAAAAAAGTTCATATCTCTAAAATGATTGGTCGAAAAAATTTGAAAAAGGTCTTGAATTCATCTCCTATCAGTCTCAAAAAACATATAAGATTTTGAAAAACATCGGAGGGAGTGAATGAAAAAATTGACCGAATTTTTATGGAATGCCCCATACATATGTAGATTCTATCAGTGTAACGTTTTAATGTTTTTATTTCCATGTTCGCCATGTTCTTGTTCAGAACTTTTCCTAATCATTCTTGCTATTTGTGTAAAATTTGGTTCAATTACCTTAAATAATTTTCTTAGTGTAGCATTTTGAAGTTTTCCACGTCTTCTCGTTGAAATTCTTCGACTTTTTTCCAGAGCTTGTCAATATATACAGAGTCAGATCAGATCAAGTTGACTCAGGTGGTGACGCTGATCAAGAATAGTACACTCTCAATTATATTACCTAATTAATGTTAACCTTGTTCATAAACTCGACTGTTATTAGTAATCAAGGGTCTCTTCACGTTCACCTTTGCTCAGTTTTAAGTACAAATAAGAGATTTTGATTTTTTTTTTTTAAATAAAAAATAATATTTGCGAGTTCATATTACTCTCAAGGTGTGCTCGTAATCAAGAGTCCATATAATCAGGAGTAGAAAGATAGCTCGAAAAATAGTTTGGGACATCACTAGGGGACGCTCGGAACCCTGGAAAGAACTGTTTTTGACACGAAATTGGGTTCCTGAACTATGATACCCATTTTTGACTTCCAAACCACGGCACCACTAATACGAATCTAATGACAAAACCACAACAAAGCGATTAAAGTTTGTTGTAGGTAGGGCAGAACGTTACCATTCTGTTCCTCTCTTTTATTTCTGCTTGCTATAGTACGTGTTGGTGTTTGAATCAAAGAGCGAAACAAAGAATGTGAAATTTAAAGTTTGCGTTGTGCGATTTGAACGTTACGATAAGATGCGGCTTTTGTTCATACCCTAGTACTGTATATATTTTTATACACCTGTCTATGCGTTACAAACGGAATGAAAAAGGGAATCTTTCCTCTGTGTAGGTTATAGTAAAGCTGATAAGGGAATACCCTCTCCATCTTGTCAGAAATTGAATATCGTACAGTGGATTAGAAGCAAAAGTGCGCAAAGAGTCTTGAATTTTTATTATAAGGATATATTTCCAACTCAGCTAAGTGATTTAAAGTTGAACGTGGGAGATTTTATTAGGCGATATTCTTGAAAGATTATCTCGATGAAACCAATGGAAATGCTCAAGTATATTAAGTTATTCCGCGGCAATACTTACGCTTCTCCCTTTTCTCTTCTAAGGAATATCAAAAATTTAAAATGAAAATACTTTTAACTTAAATTTTTACGAAGTAAAGCTGACTTTCTTTATTTTAAAATTCAAATAAATTTGTAGTTTAGTTACTACTTTTATAGATGTATAGTTTTTATAGTTAAATCTTTTTTTTTAGATATTTTTAGTTGATTATTCAAAAGTTTTTTTATATATTTCAACATTTATATGCATGTAAAAAGAAATAAAATTTTTAACAATGCTTTAAATACATAACACAAAATAAGAACGATTTTCTTAAATATAATTTTGTCCTTTTTTATTTATTGTTTTTTTTTTTTAATTTAGACAGATCAATAGAATCCACTTACGAAATTTTACAAATATTTAAATTTTGTTTTTAGTATAGCGTTATTAATTTGACTTAACTGATTATGTTGACAATTAATTTATATATTTATAATTTAATAATTATTATTATTAATATAATAATAAGAAAAGCGTATAACGCATATACATATATATATGTGTAATAATTGCAGAGTTGCCAATTATATGTTTTTTTTATTAAATAAAAAATTTTTCATATATTTCGATAGCTTAATATAATAAATTTCAAATTAAGTTATGACAGTCTATGAAATAATTCATTATTTTTGTTAAATTTATTTTGAATATTTCTAAATTTTTATTTCATTCAAAAATTATTCATATATATTTTGTATATTCAATTTAATTGAAATACCACACAAAGTTTCAAAGGACAAAATTGTATATATGTATGTATGTACATTCAAACATTTCCTATTATATAATATATGTATGTATATGAACTCAAGTTAAATCGTACGTTGATACACGTTATTTAGTATATTATTTGAAAAACCATAACAACATTTAAACATTTAAACTCTTTTAACTACACTAACTATTTTATGGAATAGAGAGATCACCCCATACACATTTAGCATGTGATTTTTTTGCTATTTGTTTTACAGTATAAATTTTTTGAAATCTCACTAGTGATTTGTAATATTTGCCAAAAAAGCTCAATAAGATTTGCCATTTTTTAATAAATAGACTAAGAAATGAACAGCGCTAGCAAATCATTGAAATTTATTATCAAAATTCGTGCACTGTGAGTGGGATGAAGATCCACTGCCACCGGCTCTTCAAGAGCTGCCAATTCACTCTAAAAAATCCACTCTTCGGGGGCGGTTTGTGTGCCGGTGGCATCATTGGACATTAATTTTTCAAAAATATCGAAAATTGTAACGGTACAGTCAATAGAGCAAGGTACCGTGCGATGATTACCGAATTTTTTTTGCTCAAAATGAATGAAATGGTTTTGGTTGACATGTGGTTTCAACGAGATGGTGCCACTCGGCACGCGATACCATGGACCTATTTAAAGGCGAGTTTGGTGAGCAATAAATCTCACTTTTTGGAGCAGTCCGTTGGAGATCTTCCAATAGACTATTTTTTGTGGAGCTACGTGAAATATCTCGTGGGACAAGCCAGCCGCAATTGTAGCCCTGGAAGACAACATTACAGCTGCGATTGGTGAGATACCGGCCGAAACGCTGGAAAAAGTATGCCAAAAATGGTAGCTTACGGATGAACCAGCTAAGGCTTAGCTTTGGGCAACATTTACTTAAAGTAATCTTTAAAAAGTAAATGAAAGGAATTGATGCATTGCTTCAAATAGATATATCTTTTACTATTGCAAATTTTCTGTTATTTTTTCAATTTGTAAAAACCAAACTCTTAAAAAAATCACCCGTTAAATAGAAAAGTAAGCACTCCCTGTTGAAATTTCAGTTTTATTAGAAAAATTTTAAAATTCTCATACGAAAGTATTTTCTAAATATTTCCCACGAAAGTATTTTCATAATTCGTATTTCCATAAAATCTATCAACCTTCAGTATCTGTGACTTTAAGAGGATTGAGTGGAATACTATGGACTGCAATTCAACGAAATTTTTGCTAATTTGACTAGGATCGCTTTAGCATTTGTTTCGTTTGATTCAACTATATCTTAGAAGTTTGAGAACGGCTTAAAATAAATTTTTTATGTTTTTATTTTGTTATGTATATGCTGACAATATATGTTTATACACATAGTAATATTTTCTAAAAAGTCGAATTCATTTAAAAAAATGTTCTTTTACTCTGTAAGTTTCACATATAAATTATTGGAAAATTCAGAAAATATTTTAAAAAATTCAACATTTTTCGTTTCAATATTGTTTGTATATTCTTTTGGAATTGTGCTAACAGTAAAAACAAAAATTTTGTTTAATAGTGTAAAGTGTTTTCAACAATTTCAGTTTAGCTTAAAATTGTGAATGTTGTTGAAAATCAATTTTTCACAATTTTTGCTAGACAACTTTGCCAAGATGATACTAAAATAATAAAAGTTTTTTTTTTTTGTTTTCGTTCGGCTGTTAGTCGATGATTTTCATAAATTCTTTTGTGACACTGTTCAGACTTACATATGTCAAAACCAGTCGTTTTCTTTATTTCCTTCCACCCGTTTTGCTGTGCGCTAGGTTTTCTTTATTTATTTCTAAAATTTTTGAGTTTTATTTAATTATTGAAAGTTTTGATTATTTAGTCAAGTTCTATAATATAACAATGGCACAATTTTAGCATATCTTTACTATATAACTCCTGAAACTTAAAAAAGGCCAATTTGCACCTGTTTTCATTTTCATCAAATTTAATTTAATTTGTAAATAATGCTATTTTTCAGCTAAATTTTGTCATATTTTTTTTTTGCTTAATAACTAATTTGTGATTTTAGCGGCTATGCAGAAATGTTCAAAAGCTTATTGATAAAATTAAAAAAAAAGTTTATTAAGATAACGTTTATTTTTTTTTAAACTGCTACTCTTAAAATTCGTTGAAATGAAATTTATCTTCCAACATTGGCAATATGTCTCTTGTATTAATTAAAAAAAAAAAATTATAAGTGCCTGTAAGTATGCAACACTTATTTTTGTGTGTTTACACCCACTTAAAGTATGAGCTAATTGCGTTGCATACTTTTAGACACTTTTTTGTAACTGATTGAAAATAATAATTACATTTTTTTTTTGTAACTTTGCTTTTTTCTGCTTACTTATTTTTTAAAATGAATATATTCTTATAAGTTGACGAAAAATTCTTTACCAACACTGTATAAATGTTTTTCAAAGTTTTTACTTAATAATTCGTTTTACTCACTTAAGGCTTTTAAAGCTAGCATTTTCGTTTTCTTTTGTGAAATTCACCATCTATAAAGACTTATCGTAACCTAAATTTATTCCTAGCTAGTGACAAGCTACACATACAACCAGAAACCTCTTTTCATATCAATCTTAAAACTAGTTACCAATTCCAGAAAATTTTTATAATTTCTTTTTTTAAATTTCGTGAATGTAAATTTTTTAACCTCAAAGTCGGCTCGTTAAATTAATTATTCATTTATATTTCACTTTAATTTAACTTTGCTTGGAACATTGCTAGTTTAAAATGTCCGTATTACTCACTGCTTGTAATCGATTTTTTTTTTAATTTTTCAGATTAAACCATGTTTAATTGTGCCCAAAATCAAAATAAATATTAAAATTTAATATAATAAGTAGTAAATTGGCTTAGACTGCTTTTTGTAAGTCGACCTTTTTACCACACATTTATTATTATGAAAAGATAAGAATTTCTTCAAAAACTCATGTATGAAATTTTTTTAAATATTTGAGAACTAGAGTTTGTACACTTACACATGCCATATATGCTTTATTTTATTCGAAACCAATTCTAAGTACTTTTATTTATTTAAAGTCTTAAATCAAAGATACTCGTAACATGTACTATTTTTATGTAAATTTGAAAATGTGCAAGGCCGCATATATCGGCTAACAGCTCCTGATATATTTGAAGTTTGAATATTCTGTTCAAGATTTTAGTTTTTAACTTTTGACATAATAATTTTGTAGAGACTGTCCTTAACCAAAGCATATCCCAATTTCTAAGCTTTTCCAGTTCAAGTCAAGCTTGTTTTAGTACTACCCGTTTCCCTTATGCCAAAATTCATTGCATTTCCATATTTAATGAAATAATACTTAAGTGCTAACTTTCTAAGCCTCGCTCGCTCGCACTTTTTCCGGTCCAAAATGGTACTATTTTAAGAAATTTGTTTGCTGATATTCTCTTAAAGCTTACCCTTGAAACTACTAAATTCAAACTTACCATGGTCATATTTAATATAATAAACGGATTTTCCACATACTTTGCAAGTTAAAACGTATAAGAGAGGACACAGATTTTATTAAAGTCAAGTTCTCTTAGCCGCGTTTCCAAGTGGGCGTGTCAAAGGTAGCCACTTAATTGTATGCGGAAGCCATGGTGCTTGTAGCAATTGAAAAATTTTGGGAAAAGGACATTAGTTGGAGGATTTTTTGGAAAAATCCGTTAATGGAAGGATTTTTTTATGAGCAAAAAAAATGAAACAAAACGATCGTCAAACTTTGGCCCCACACAATGACTAAAAAAAACAAAAAAAAAAGCATTGCCGAAAAATTATATTTTAACATTGGTACTAAAAAAAGGAAAGTCAGCAAGTTTTTCCATCAAAAAAATGTTAGTTTTTATAATTTAAAGGAATCAAATTTAAATTGAGTTAGGCCATTAATTCATTGATTTCAAATTGGAAACCCTATCTCTGAAACTGATTTCAGTCCACAAGTACTAAATGGAACTAACTTTGTTCTAAGGAATAAAACTTTATGAAGCTTTTTAGTAGGTAGGAACTTAAACTGGAAACTGAAAAAGTCAAAGCGTGAAAGAATATACACTGCCTACTCTTTTAAGAAAGCGGTGGGTTGTATATGGGAAATAACACGTCAAAAAAATATAAGAAACTATATTGGTCTGAAACTTTCTATACATTTTTTAGCTATGTAGTAGAATTAAATCGCTAAAATTTAATATTTTTCAACTTTAAAAAGGCTAAAGCACGTTCCAAGTCACAGTAAGCATTGAACACAATGAGCGCAAGATGCGAGAAACATGATTTTTTCAATAAGTTACAGCAAGATACGCAAGATCATTGAGCAGAATTGTTAATGTCTCTCACATGTTATGAGAACAGAAGAAGAATTAAAAGAAAAAGGAGTAGAAGAAGAAATAGAAGAGAACAAGAGACAAAACAAAAATAAAGAAAAAAATACTCTTCTATCACTTTGAACTGGACAATCAGCTGTTTTCACAACTGCTTCTTAGTGTTTTAACGAACTATAAAAAGCATAAAAAAGCGTGCGACAAGATGGTCTTTTTTTCTCGCACACGCATACCGCAAGCAATGTGCCTGTTACTCGTACTTTACAAAGATATTCACAATTGGTCAAAATTTGATAATTTTGCTCTGACCTCAAACATATTTTTTAGGCAAAAGAACGTTTATGATGAAAATTCGGAGAAGTAATAACTTTGTAGCATTTCTTCCGTAAATACACTAAAATTAACTTCAAGTTTTTTAGGTTAGGCTTTAACACTTTTTATGGAGGTTTGAAATATTAAAACCAAGTCTAAAGAAAATAAAAATAAAACAATAATAACACAAAATTCAAAAAAAACCAGCATAGCCTACGCAAAACAAGAGTTTCAATCCTCATAAGAAGGATACATACTGAACTTTAAAAAATTAAAAAAATAAGCATGCAATAACCTTCTTTAGCGCAAATTTATAGTTTAAAAAAAGAAATTATTAAAATCGGCTCAGCATATTTTAGGCCAAAGCGTTACAAACCATTTCCACGTAAGCTTATGTTATTTATGGAAATAGCATAGAAGAACAGTCGAAAAACCTTCTTTAATATATATTGCAGTCCATTGCAGGTATGAGCAGCTAGCATTGCTGAGGCATAACCTTTCTGCTTGCTATGCGACTTAAACATTCAGGTTCTCAAATATTTATATTAAAATTCATAGTCTTACAAAAAAAAAACAATTAAAGTTAACTTACCTTTTTATACCTGAACAAAACAAAAAAAAATTAATATCTTCAAAACAATAGAAAACCAAAAAAAGTTGAATTTTTAAAAGTAATTGTAATTTATTGAAATTAAATTTTTTCATAAAAATTTTTGCTAAAAAAAATTTTGTTATACAAAATTATATGCTAAGAAATAACATAACAGATAAAAATAACTTTAATAATTAGAATTTTTGGAAAACATGGATTTTTCATACTGTACTAAAATAACGAAAAATTTGATTTTATCAAAAAAGGAATTACGAAAAATAAAAATTAAAAGGAAAAAAAAAAATTACAAATAAAAACTTGTTATGGCTGCGCTGTATTCTCTTAAATTTTTTTTTGTGTATTTTTTGTTTTTTTTTAAATTAACATTTAATTTTCATTGATATGCTAAGAATTTATTTATTAAATTAGCTTAGGCAACTAAGGGTTAGTTTGTGTGGTTTGATTTTGTTTGTTTTGCTTAAAATTTTAAACTTAAACTAAATAAGTTAATTTTGTTATTTTTTAATACTTAGGAAAAAGTATTTTGTGAAAATTAGTATATTTTAATTTGTCAAGGCAAAGCCTGCTAAATAAGTTTTTCTGCTTTTTCACATTAAAGTTAACATTTTTAATTTGCTTTAAGAAAGTATGGTTAAAAAATAATTAAAATAAAATAAATTATTAATAATTATTACACATGAGATCACAGTATTAGAGATATATGTTGTTAGTTAGTTTTTCCATTTTTCATTATTACTATAAATATTTTTAAATTATTGTATTTTCAATATTTTAAACGTGAAAATATAACAGAGTCTGTTAGTATTATATGTTATTAAATAAATAAGTAAATGTGTTTTTTATATTACATATAATAAATTAGTATATTTTTATCTACATATATTTTACATGTTTATATGTAATTAATTAAAAATATTTAAAAACATTTAAGCTTATAATTTTTTTCGTAAATTTTCTTTATTTTTTTTTTAACTACAATAGGTATAATTCTTTCTTTAACTAAATTAATTTAAATGTCTTCTATTCATTTTTTGTTTATGAGTTATTTTTTTTACATTAAATTTGTTTATTTTTTAAATTTTTTTCTTTTTTCGTACCTTAAAATAGAGCATAGCAGTAATGAACTATTTAATTGTTTTTTTCTTTTTTTAACAACCTATAAATTTTTGTCTCAGTGTAAAGTTTGAAAACAATACATTAAATGAATTTTTTGTTTGTGTGTTTTCCAAACATCATCGATTGATTCTTTTTAAATTTCGCTCAAATATACGTATACTTAAACATTTTGCGTGCATGCTGAGAGAGCTTTGAGCTTTTGTTTCTCAGCGCCATTTACAGTAGAGCTACATTATATGTGTGAAAGCACAATGCGTAACACTTTACTTGATCGTCACTGTCTACTACAGTCAAGTTAAGTAAGTTGAGCGTTTGTGTTGTTTTTATTGAAGCAGTCATGCTTTTAGCGGATACGTTTATTTTGTATATGACATTCAAGATTTTTTAAACTTACGAGTATGGTACTTTTAGCTAATTTTTCTATTATTTGTCTTGTTATAAGTTGAAGTTTCATATTTTATTTGAACTTTAAGTTTGGCTAATTTCTGATTTTGGCACAAACAAAATTTTTTTTTATTTGATCTAGAGTTTATTCTCAAAACAAACATTTTCAATGATAACATTTCTGTTGGATTTACATTTTTCGTGTGTTAACTACATTCGGGTTAAGGTCAAACTATACAGCGGATTAATGTTTGAATTTTAACTCTGACACAAAAATTGCTCAAAGTAATTTTTGGCTAAGTACAAAATTCGCAAAATCCAATCGCTCAACATCAGAAAATGAACAGCTCAAACATTTCTTTTGGATGTTTATTCACAGTTGTTAATAATGAACGATTGCTCAAAAAAATAAATTAGGTTTTAGTGATAGCTTATTTGGGAAATTTTTCATTATGGTTTCTCAAAATGAGAAATAATTTTTGGGTGATTGTTTGTGCATTATGTTCAATTGCCAAAAGTTATTAGGCACTTGAGTACTTTGTTTTTTGGGCGCTTATCTGTACCGCTAATATATTACTCATTTTGCGCATGAACATAAATTTGACTTTCACTGACTATACTGAGTAAACTTGATAATTTTGCTTAACAAAAGAAATTATGATAAAAATTACCTAATTTGTAAAAAATCTTTAGTTTTTAAATATTTCCACTAATAACTTCTATTTTTTTCTTTACAGGTATGTAGAAACAAACATACTTTTATTCTCTTGCGGTAAGTTATATGCTCAGTTTTTTAAAAGAAATATTAAAAAATCATAAATGAAAAAATAGGAAACAATATTTTGCGCGGAAAAATCGTTGTGCCATGTTGACAAATTGTTGAAAATTTTCGATACTCACAGCTGTATTTGCAAACTAAAGATATGAAATCAAATTTATTTTTGTGCTCAAAAGCAAGAAAAGTTTTAAAAACTCTAAGCTGCTTGAAAAAATAACTCCTGCAACTGCTTTTCCACTTTAAAGTTGACTTACAATGAGAGCATGAGATTAAGCTCGTGTAAAAGCACAAAAAGCTCATGCATATGAAATGATTCTAGTTGAGCTATTTCAAAGCAAAGGTTTTTGCTATCTATGTAGTCTTGTTAATCTCGGGGGGACAATATCCAAAAAAGCTGTAATGGGTGATTAGTTGAACAACAAGTAATTGTATTCGATTTAAATTGTACATATTGGAAAATCATAAGCTGTGCTCTCTTCAATTGCATACTTTTCGTATTTTATCTTCGTAAACGTTCGCTTATGAGGTCAGGAAATCGCAATGGTTTGAAGAGTTAATCCGAATAAATCAATATTTAATTACAGTATTAAAGAAAATTTTCTGTTTTTACATTTTTGGATATTGTGAGCTTTTCGGTCTTTTACGTTGCATACCTTTAGCTTGTGTGCATACACAAGCATGGTTGAAAGAACTTGCATTGCTAAACATCAGAAAATTGTAAATAAGGTCTTTCTTATATAACGAATACGCCTAAAATTCGTAATCTTTGGTTGCATACCTTTTCTCTTAGTGATTTACAAAAAAATTTAAGATTAACACTGATCACTCAAAGAAATTTACATACGAAATCAAACTAATAATTTTTCATCTACCATCTCCAAACAGAAATGTCATCAAGAAAAAAGCTAATTACTCCCTAAATCACAGCATAAATTATAAACACCATCACCCATTTCCACTTTTAAGGGGACAAAATGGAATTGAAATTCATTTGATTGTGGATAATCATTCAATGACAACAAAATTGACAGTTAAAAAGAAAAGGCTTAAAGCTCTTAACAAATTACATGCTATTGTTCTCACAATAATGACACTTTATACAATAAACAGAGACAGACAGTCAGACAAACAGATCACCTGAGCCGCAGAGCCTCGCACATTTGAGCTCTGTAGACAAAAAAGTGCTACAGCGCGTTACCTAAAACTGGTTCCATACTTCAACTTCAGTAGACTTTAAATAAAATTTTATTTATGCGCTTTTTGCAAGCAGTTGATTAAAAATTCCAGAATTAAATTTAAAATAAATCAAAGATTTAAATGAACAGGAAAAGATTTTCATTGAAGGTCTACCAGATTGACGTAGAAATGAAAGAAGTTGACATTTACGCATTTTGTCCCTAATAAAAATGTGATTTAGAGACTGATAAAAAAGTGCTATAATTTGCGATACTGCTTATGAATATCACAAATACGAGTATGCATAGCAACTGGTTGGCGTGACTTTATAGAATTTCTTTTTATATAACTGAACTGAAATGGTCATTTCAACTTGTCTGACTGCTGTCAAAATTGACTGTTGTTTAGATAGCACTTAACAATGTTAACTGTCAATTTTTCTCTGTTTGTTGTTAAATGCGAACTGACTACATTTTTGATTTGGAGAATGCTAACCGAATCATCTTTCTCCTTTCACTGCACATCACTGTCATTTGTCTGTCAATTACTTACTGTGTCAAAAATAAAATCACAACATCTTGACTATTTTCGCTCAAGCCCTGCGAGTTAACACCACGCAAAATGGCAACTGGTATACTACCGGCAGTATTGCCACTGCCACCACCACCAGTGCGTACCATGCTTGATACAGCATTACCTGCAACTGTCATAGCTGTTGCCATCTCAATGTCGTCGATATCCGCGTCCAATGAGCTGTCAATTATAGTCAGTGGTGGTGTCATGCCACGCGTTGGCGGTGTCGTATTTGTTGCCACATCGGCGCATTCAACTTCACGTAAACACTCATCGTCGCTTGGAAATATAAAAGCTCTATTATTGCTGCTACTACTACCGCCGGCGGCAGCTGTCCTAAGAGAAAGTTCTGCCGTCGGCATTGTTGCCAGTGGTGTATCCGGCGACAATGCCGTCGACAATTCGAACGAATCAATCGACGATGAATTGCATGCGACCTACAAACTTGTGGCGCTCGAACTGACTATGGAAATATCGGCGCCGGAATGAAGCATATGATGCGTATGTGCGTGCGTATGCTGCTGATGCTGGTGATGATGATGTTGCTGTTGTTGTTGCTGCTGTTGAGCCGCAGCCGCCGCCGCCGCAGCAGCAGCAGCAGCTTGTTGTTGGTTATGTTGCTGGCTTAATTTTGACTCCTTCTTTATGCGTTGCTTCAAATGCACTTTTGCGTGACGTTTCTTTTCATCTGAACGCGCGAATTTTCTTCCACAAATGTCACATGAGAAGGGTTTTTCACCGGTGTGTGTGCGTATATGTGTTGTAAGGTGATCGGAGCGACTAAACGAACGCATGCAGATTCGACACTGAAACGGCTTCTGGCCGGTGTGTATGCGTATATGGCGGGTAAGTTCGTCAGAGCGCGAGAAACGTCGATCGCAATTCTCTACGGGACAGGCATAAGGACGCTCATGTACGGGGGTCTTGCTGGGCCGATTCGGATATTTGCGTGGCTTAACTGGTACCAATTTTAGTGGCATCGCACTCTGCTGATAGACTTGCGAGAGAATCTCGTGACCTTTGCTGGTTGATGGCGAATATTCGGCGAGTTGAACGACATTCGTATAATTGGATTGCGAATTACCCCCTTGAGACTGCTGCATGTGATGTGGTGTTGGTGTAGGATCCGCATAGGCCTCTTGCTTAGGAATGATGCTGCTACTGGATGCTGAGCTGGGGCCGGGTACCACAAGTGACTGCTGTGGGCTACCATACTCTGCTGGGGAATCCAGCCATTGGTATTTGGGTGTTGCAACGGACATTTGCTGGCGATACTGCTGCAGATCGTGAGAGCTTTGCGCTGCCTGCATATCGGCAAGGCTTGTGAAACTGCCAGCGCTGCTATAGCTGGGTGGTGGTGGCTGTTTCAAAATGATGGGAGAGCATTCCATGCTGAGACCCAACAATTCGACGTGCTGTGCAGCAGCAGAACGTCCATCATCGTATGCGGATGCGGCGGCATGTAGATGATGCGCAGCAGGTGAGGGCGTTGTAGGGGAAGGTATCACCGTTTGTTGTGGTGCATAGTGTGCCTGTGAAGAATTTTGTGGGCCAGGTCCGAGCAAACTGAACATGGGTGGTTGGAAGAGCGTTTTATCGGGACTGGGCAGACCCCAACTGCTGCCGAGTCCGGCAGAAGGCGGTGACATTTGGCCGGGCAAAACACTGAGTTGTGGTGAGTTTAATTGCTGTTGTTGTTGCTGTTGCTGCTGTTGTTGCTGTTGCTGAGCTGCAGAAGCAGCAGCAGCTGCGGCTACAGCCGCTGCAGAAGCAAGGCCGCTCATTGCTGTGTTACCTGTAGTGGTGAAAATGCCACGATATGATATTTTGCCACTACTACTACTACTATTAGCATGCTGTTGTTGTTGTTGGTGTTGCTGATGTTGTTGGTGTTGTTGTTGGTGGTGTTGGTGTTGTTGATAGTGTTGGTGTTGTTGAAGATGTTGGTGTTGCTGTTGTTGTTGGAGGTGATGATGATTGTGTTGGTGCTGCAGTTGGTGTTGTTGTTGTTGTAATTGACTGTGATGTTGTTGTATTTGGCTTTGTTGCATATGTTGGTGTTGCTGTTGTTGTTGTTGTTGTTGTTGTTGTTGATAATGTGGTGAATGTTGTTGATGTTGTTGGTGTTGTGAATGATGATGTTGATGGTTCTGTTGTTGTTGTTGATGGTGATGTTGCTGTTGTGGTGTATTGCTTTGTGTAGTTGTATTTGTATTAATGCCTAATGTTGCTGTTGTAGTGGGAATATGACTGAGGTGTGTGGGATACATGGTACAACTATTATTACTTGATTCTTCCTTAACAATAGTTAAGATGGGCGGCGTGCTGCACTCCTCCTTCAGTGGGCTACAGAGCACAGGGCTTGATATTGTTTGGGGTTCAAGTGAGAGGTCTTCAGACTCAATGGAACCTAAAAGTGAAAAAAAAAAATTATTTTTAAAAAACTTTTTCCGACTTGTTTTGAGAAATAAGTATGTGCATGTGGGATGAGATGGACAAATAGTAGCACAACATTCCAGGGTTAACATTTGAACAAAAGTTTGATAGGTACTCTGGCTTGCCTCAGAGTAGGTATCTATGCAATTTATATAAAATTGCTTTTATGAAAATTGTGTGTAACGCTTTGGCGCAAAATATACTGAGCCGATTTTTATAATTTCTTTTTTAAAACAACATATTTGCGCTAAAGAAGGTTATTGTATACTTGTTTTTTTATTTTAGTAAATTAAATATCCTTTTTATATAATTTTTTTGTGAATGCAGACACTGACTTTGCATAGTATAAAAACCAATTTTCGAAAAAAATGGCTGATGTGCTTGCTTTGTCTGTTACTGGTCATTTTCAAAAAAAAAAAACAAAAAAAAAAACCGAAAACACTTTGCATTCTTTATTAGTAAGGAGACAACGAAATTCGATATTCGATAGCAGCTAATTAATATGCGAATTAAGAGTAGGTTTTGTAAACTTTTAAAAAATTTTCCGGAATAGAACACTACGCTTTCGTTTGCTACGTAAATTATGGTGTTCAATTATAAAAATGCTTTGTTTATGATTTTTGTTTTTTAAAATTTGTCACAGAAACCATTTAATAGCATTAAATAAATAAACATTTAAAAGATTTATGACCGCATTTCAAAATAAACGTTTCACTGTCTTAACCACTTTGCTGATATAAAAGTGAAATTATTGAAATATTTCTTATTTTAAATATTAAATAAATGCATAAATTGTGCAAAATGAAATTTACAACTCATGATTTAATATAAAAATTTTGAAAAATTTATTTCTTCCCACATGCATCATAAAAATGTTGCCAAAAAATTGCGCTGTGTTTTTCGTATTGTTTTATGCTCGAATAAACGCTTGACAAATGAAAATTATTAAAAATGAAATAAATAAACTGCAGAAAAAATGATAAGATGTATAAGTTGCATTACATTATATATCCTTTACTCGCTGAGTGTATGTATAGTCACTTTAAGACAATTACTTACAAAGCCATGCAAAAATGACAATGATAAACTTCAATTTAATCACCAAAATTGGCAAACTTGGCCTATAAATTGTGTGAAATTGTGACAGTCTTAGTCGCGAGTAGATTTTGTTGGTCAAAAGCGAGAATAACAATTGTAATGCAAAATTTGGCTATAAAATTCTTTCGGAAGTTGATGTTATTAATGGAGTCTGCGTTCGTCTTGCTATGTACTTCAAAATAAATGGAAGTGGACGTTGTTGCATCACAATCATCTTATTATGGTGGCATATATGAAGATGCTCTCAGCTCATATATCGCTGTCTCATTTATGGCTTACAATATATGCGCGTTTATTTATGAATAATGCGTACAAGCGCCAAGCTTTGGTATTGTTTTTTGAAACATAGCATACATAACAAGGCTAAAGTGCATGTTATTATGTTGTATATTACATTTTTGTTTTTTTTTTTCGTATCTTGTCTCTCTGAAACACAACGACAATTATTGAAATAATTGGCTATTTTGTATTTTAGTTGTTGTAGCGTATTTGACATTGGCTATTATTGTATTTTATTGCACAATTTTTAGACCTAAACTTTGATATATGAAAAATTCGTTTGTAATTTTATATTGCATTTGCTACACTGTGAAAAAAATCAAACAGGGAACCGTTCTAAGCTTTAAATGTACTTGGAATGGAATGCCTCACTTGGTAAAAGAATCTTGTGAACAGAATTGGCTACAGCATTAAAAAAATCTATAACTAATGATAACTCAAGTCTAGAACGTTAAAAAGCTTTTACTTCTTTATTTTACTGTATTATGAGCTTTTTTGTAAAGAAAATATAAACGATTTTTTCAAAAAAAATTTAAGTATAATTAAAAAAAATTTTTTTTAAAAGCTCCTAAAAAGTTAGACAAAAAAATTACAGACCAACTTTTCCGTAAGCTTACTAGATCGCGAGTAATTATATAAGTATTACAGGATCAAATATTCAGAGTGGATAGTTTTGCATTTCCGTGTTGCCTGTACCGATAGTCGATGAAATACGACTTTTGGCTGATTGTTCTTTTGAAATGAGCTTAAGCTTGATATAAGTATAGAGCTGTATTTGAATGAAAAATCGGGAAGCAACTCTATATTTTGAAAATCTACTAAAAATCAGGTGCCAACCCATGTTTCGGACATGTCTCGGTAAAACAATCCAACACACTTTACGAGTATTAAAGCTCCTTCAGGTTTAATATTTTGCATAAATTTGTGGTTAAAATTGTATACACTTTATAGAGAAAAAAACTTGGATCAACCAGAAACTCTGGCAACCCATGTTTACGACAAGAATCAATACAATATATATATATAAATATATATATATATATATATCTCACTTAATCTCTTTAAATTCTAGCATTTGTCTAGTTTAGGATGTTTAATTTTCATCCATTCATCCGATGGTCAGATGGCAACCAACATTAGGGATATCATTCAATTAGACAACTCTATAGACAGTTCTACATGAGCTTTTTAAGTTCTATCATTTGTCATATAAGTATTTCACTATGTCATTATATAAATATTAAAAAAAAACGACCAAAAGTCTGGTTTTATCTGCTATCAGGTCGGTCTTGGACAAGGCAACCGAAATTGGTTAGTTACACGAAAATGCATTACTACCTTTTCTGAGTATCACATCCTATAATCTCATGAAATTTCTACAACTGACCCTTCGTCCATAGCGGATAGTTTAATACAGTAGATTGGCCATAATATTTTAAGTTTCTTCAATATAGCAGCACGGTATATATATATTTTTGTTAAGAAACAAATCTTATTTTAGCCCAATAAACCGTGAGACCATGCATATTGTTAGATCGTTATTTTATTAGTGGTATTCACACCATCCTTGTTAGTTTGATAGTTCGTTACTCGGTAGTTCGTTAAAGCTTTTAACTGTGAAGAATCTGTTCTTGTTTTAACGTGGCAGTAACATCTGAATTTGTGTTTTTTTAATATTTATGTTCTCACTCTTTATTTGGGAACAAACTAAAACGGAAAAGAAAATCTAAACAGCTGATAGCTATGTTGCCAACAAACAGAAAATTATCAGGTCATATTGCAGAAACAAAATGTCATATTGGAGAAACAAAATGCAGTAACGAATTAGCGAGGTCGGTGTGAATACCACTATTAAGTTTTATACTCGAAGTACAACAGATACATAGTAAAAGTGATTGTCCTGTGCTTGTAATTTATTTTATTTTTCTTGCGACAAAATCGTGTGAAATATTTTTAATCTATATATTTGATTTATACTACAGCTCATAAGATAATAAACTAAATTGTTTGCGACTTTTATCTATTGGTCCGCTAATTTTCGAGTAAAAAATAACTTACATAGGGTGGCACGAAAAAATAAAAATGTTTTTATATCACCAATTTATTTTTCTTTAAATAAAACTTTGATATACCGATAATCTCGATTAAAAAAAACTTTAGAAATAACGAACACACACATCTTATCTACAAGATCGAATGTTAAAATATAGGCTCACTACTTGTATTTAAGTGGCAATTTGAATCGAGTATTATCAAATATGCCTTGAAGATCCTTATAGTAAAATTTGCTTAATTCAATTGACTTGAATAAATTGTTTTTGTCTGAACAACAAAAATAAAATGATCGAGACATTTTCGATATTTATTAATTTATTTGTTGAAAATTAAGGGATATATAGAAACTTTTTCCTCAAGCACGAGTATATCCCATTGTTTACTGTCTTGGAGCTTATTTTTCAGAAATTTTGATCGACTTTTTTTTGGAAAAAAGGTTATTAAAGACTTATTAAAAACGCAATATCTAATGAACATTTATGAATTTGACTTTCTAAATATGATCGCAAAATGATGGTTCAGTACTATTTTTGGAAAATTATGTTTTCTTCAAAACTATGAGTATAAATTTTAAGAAGAGCTAAGAAATTTTAGAAAAACCTTAAGACTTTTGTATGAATTAATTATAGCTTATATCACACATATTTCTTAAATCGATCTGTTGCAATCAACTTATGATGATCGTCTTGTATAAATAACAGACAATATTGACATAAAGTCGAAGTAGAATTACCGAGATATAATAACTTCTGCAGGATGCAATTTTTAAAAATTATATGACGCCTTCTTCCAATCAGTTTGCTGACATTTGCTGAAGCTACTGAAGACGTTCATCAATAACTGACGTCAGTTATATTTCATAGTCAAAATTACTGTAGCTCTTTGAATATCCATATTTAATTGCTTCAATATGTTATTATCTGATATCTTTGCAAAAAAAGTTGTTTTAATCCGACAAAAGGTTTATATGTGGCATGAGCCAAATGTCTATTTAACAAAATCAAATTTCTTTATACTTCATTTTCTAATTCCATGTAAAAATGCGCAAAAAAAGTCATCAATTGATATCAAATTATATTTTTCGCGCAAATAAAAAAAAGGGTTTTTTCTTTGGCCAAGTCGTACCGTCAACCATGTTTATGCAGCTGTCCATCGATGAACAAGATCATTTGCAATTGCATTGAATTCTTGTGAATTCAACACGGGAGGTCTTTCGTAAGGCGCGAAAGGAATGAAACTCTACATTGAAAAGCCAAAGCGGCAAGAAGACTAATTACGCTTGAGACACCCTGGTGGACAGTTTTAATTTTTTTTTTTGATTTTGCTCGAATTTTTATTTTGTACTCTCCTTTGTCAACTGATTCCAATTGTTTATATTTACTGTGCACGGTTGTTGTCTGGAAGCCTTCCAGATCTCAGATATCAAAATCACTTCTTTGCTTTTTTTTTTTTTGGTGGCGCTGCAACCACCATTGATGATTGAGTTGCATTGCTATGAAATGTCGTGACATCAATCAAGTCGCAAATTCAACGATGCTGTCGATAGTGCACAAATGTTGGTATGTTTAGTCGTATAATATAAGTATGTTTGTATATGTTATATAAAGTGAATTCAGGGAATTCCTTTAAGGTTCCGTATTGCACTTTTTTATCGGTTTTTTGTTTTGCTTCTGTTTATGCATTTGCTTTGAAGTCGAGAATGTATGTCAGCATTTATGAGTTCTTAAGATAATAAAAGGTTCATGACTTGCGATTGTGAATGTCAATGCCAATATTTATCAACAGAATATTTTTAATGGCCTCTTATGCATTGAATTGATCATATTAGAAATTGAAAAAAATTCAGCGCCGAATTCGACTTTAAGCACCGTTTTGAAATACTAACACTCGTATACTTGTAAAGAATAATTTGAAAAAATTACTTTCCCAAATTAAATTTTATTTCAATAATTTTTCTTATAGTCTTCATATAGCACATGGGGGCGGTCCAAATATGTACTCATGTATAAATGAAATGTGGATTAAAAAAAATTTCAGAAAAGAACCGGTGCAAAGATTTCGCACTTAGAAACACAAAATCTATAAAATTTATTATTTATTTTATATATGTATATTAGGGTGGGTCAAACTTATTTTTTCAATCGGCTGGGACTTAAGATCCTAGATATCGTCGTTCTGAACATTACTGTGCAGCTAACATTTTTTTAAGCTATCATAGAGGTAGCGCGAGTGCCCCAAAATTCCTAATTTTCGGTCTTTTTTCATATAATCGATGCTGGTACCTGCCTGTACGGATATATCTGGCTCATATATTTTTTTTTGGATGCTCACATACACATCCTTTTGATAGACCATTTGAAGCTCAAGTCTGCACTCTTTATCTGAGTGGTAGAAATAATTTAAAATTTTATATATTGCTCCGTATTATATGAATATAGTGCAGTTCTGAGACACTCGCGCCCTCTATGAACGCGTACAAAAAGTTTAAACTACACAGTGATGTTCAGAATGACAATATCTACGAAGTTAAGGCTCAGCCGTTTGAAAAAAAACAAATTATGTTAATCCACTCCAGTGTACATCAAACATCGAATAATGTACAAATATATAATTTTAAATCAATTCTACCACTCAGATGAAGAGTGCAAAGTTGACCTTTATATGGGCTATTGGAAGGGTATGTATGTGGGCATCCAAAATCAAACATGAGCCAGATTTATCCATACAGATATGTACCAGCATCGATTATATGGAAAAAGGATCGAAAATTAGCAATTTTGGGGCACTCGCGTTTCCTCTATGATCGCTTATAAAAAGTTTTAACTACACAGTGATGTTCAGAATGAATATAACTACAATTTTAAGGCCTAGCCGATTGAAAGAAAAAACATTTCGACCCACCCTAATATATAAGTAATATATATATTTTGAAGCAAAAAAAAAAAAATTATTTCAAAAAATCATAAGTATTTCCTTGCATAACACTAAAGTGCAGACATTTAACATAAATCTTATATGTAATTAAAAAAAAGTAATTAAAAAGTTTTATTTTCCATCTTTCTCGTGTGCATCTGTAGTCTTTATTTCGAACTGTAATTTTGTTCGTTTAACTTGAACAAAGTGAGCTTAATTCAATTAGAATAAAACCACAAAAATATTTTGCTTCGCGCATGTGTCATGTAATTAATATTTATTCTTAGCAAGTGATTCCCAAAGCAAATCTTTGTAGTTAAATTTTTTCTGCGCTTAATTTCAAAATTATTGCATTGTCACAAAAACGAAAAAAATATTCAAAATCTTAAGGAAATCGATTACTACAGTGACACGTTCATGTTAAAGTAATGCGCTCGGTAATTTAAAAAGTAATCAATGAACCAAAAGTTTTAATTTTATTCAAAATTTTTAGTAAATTAAGTATCCTTAGGTCAATTTTTAAGAATACTAAAGTGAAATTTTCAAAAAATACATACTGAATTATATATATTAGATAAGTTTATTTAAAGTGACAGTACTCAGAGTAAAATAACAATAAATGTGCCTTCTTAACAAATTGCATATGAAAACAATTTAAGTATTGAAATAGCTTACGAATTGCAAGCGTAATCTTGTTGAACTGAAAAGTTTTTCAGCGTACAAATGCTTATGATGTTTACAAAAAAGTTTGAAGAACACTGTTCTGCACAATTACTTTCGCTTGAAGTACTTGTCGCTTATACTACATGTCGAAATACGATAAACTTCGCTGAATAAAAAACATTGACACTGAACGGAAATGTTTAATATATGCAGCATGATTAATTAAATTTTTCTCAATTACTTGATTTGTATTGTTTTACATTTAGCTTTGAGTATAAGAAAGAACGAAATTGAATTTACAAAAACCAAAGTTCAAGAGAATATGTGAAAGAATTGCATTTTTAAAGCAACGTTTTACAGTAATTTACCCTGTACTATAGAAAATTTTCGTTACAAAATGAAAAGGAATATAAAATGGTTTTAAAAAACTATAAATTTTTAAAAAAAAAATATAAAAATGTTTTCGTTTTCTAATAACTTATCAGTATGTTAAAGTAAGAGACCATCAGCAAATTTTTGAGAATTATTTAAAATAAAATTTTACGAAACTAAATGCTTTCTTCGAATAACAACAATGGGTGTTAATGACATGATTTTATAATGAAATAAATAATTGCGAAAATAAATTAAATTTATGTTTTATATAATATTCTGGCAACAAAAAAATTAGTTGAGGCATTCCGGACTACGATCGGATTTTCCTTAATACGGCCATCAAATTAGTTCTTGATCAGAGCACAGTTTGGTATTCCTTGATCATCTGCTCAATTTCTCATCAGAAAACACTAACAAAACTATTACTACGTTCCCCATGCGTTGTTTGAGTCAGAATCGTAGCCGTTGTCCTGAACGAAATTGTTGCACGAAATTAAATTTTTGTTTGATCCAGTCCGTATATGATATTTCATATCAAAACTTTTATAAGAAATTTAATAATTCAGAATATGTTCTATACAATAACTGCTTAAAATTTTCGTTCTAGTTTAATATAAAATTTTCCCATGAAAATCATCTGATTCTCAGCAATACAATATTTACTCTTCTCATCAGGATCTGAACAGAACACCTGATCCCCAATAGATCCTATAACCTAACCCGTTTTTGAAAACAATTTGTGATCCGCTCAATAGATCCAGTTCATTTTATTAGTTGTGACGTTTGTTGTCAATATCGGATTTGAATAGCCATTTCTGATCATACTTCAGGTAAATCTGTTTCAAATCGAATCCAAAACTGAACTAATTTCTAGTCGGTACGTTGTTTGGCTTTAATTTGTTTTCACTACGTTTTCAGTGAAACATAAAAGCAGCTAATCACCAATGAAGTCAATATAACAATCTTTGCTTATCTTCTAGCCAAATTTAACTAAAAAAGACCGATGCCGAAAATAATTTTCAATGCTTTATTACTTGTCTAAAAATTAAAGCAAAATTCTTGCTTTTCCAAATATACGTACTTCTAAATACATATCGATATATCGTATCGTATATCGATACAGACGATAGCTTGAAGCTTGTTTCAGCTCGCGCAAAAAAATTAATCAATTTCCAGTTCTTTCCGTGATTCGAGCTAAATCATATGGATTCGCAATCACTGTATGCTTTTTGTTGATGTAATTTTTGTCCTCAAGTCACTTACACAAAGTAAACAATATCAGTTTGCAATCGTTACATGCTTTTTGTTGGTGTAATTTTTGTGTGCAACGCATGCTACTTGTTAGTGCTATTTTTGTCTTTGGCGCAGGATTTTTGTTTGTGCTATTTTTGTCTTCAAGACGCCAACTTGTTCGGTCCTTTTCATTATTCGACGAAAACACTTTCGGTTTGCAATCGTCACATGCTTTTTGTTAGTGTAATTTTTGTGTGCAACGCATGCTTTTTGTTAGTGCTATTTTTGTCTTTGGCGCATGCTTTTTGTTTGTGTTATTTTTGTCTTCAAGACGCCAACTTGTTCGGTTCTTTTCATTATTCGACGAAAACACTTTCGGTTTGCAATTGCTGCATGCTTTTTGTTTGTGTAATTTTTTGTCCTCAAGTCACTTACACAAATTAAACAATATCGGCTTGCAATCATCACATGCTTTTTGTTTGTGTATTTTTTGTGTGCAACGCATGCTTTTTTTTGTTAGTGTTATTTTTGTCTTTGGCGCATGCTTTTTGTTTGTGTTATTTTTGTCTTCAAGACGCCAACTTTTTCGGTTTTTTTCATTATTCGACGAAAACACTTTCGGTTTGCAATTGTTGCATGGTTTTTATTTGTGTTATTTTTTTTCCTTCAGCTCTCGTCTTTTGTTTTTTTTTTCTGTGTTTTCATCAACACTTCTTAGTTTCAGATTTCGCAAAATATTTTTGAGTTTTCTTACTTAAACTGATACTGCATCTCTAATATAGGAGCTAAAGGCCTACACATAGATCGTACTTTTATACTATTTTATGGAAAATATCGAATTGAATATTCTACCACCCTCCCCACAATGATTATTTTAATATTCGTAGCTAGAAGAAAAGTAATATTTTCTAAAGCATTCGGGTATAAAATTCTTAGCGATATTTTGGAAAAAATTTAAGAAAAAAACTTTTATGACACCAGGTGTTTTCAGTCAATTAGAATTGAAAACCAGATTAATAAATTTTAACAGATGTGATTTTTATAGAATATTTTAAATCTAATACTGTCATGAACTCAATGGTCAGTTTTCTTTCTTTTTTTTGCTACATAAAATTCGTAATTTTATAGCAAATCTTGCTGGTTATTATAGCAAGTGTCGCTATTGCAACATAAATCATAGCAGCTAATAACTGTATGCATGCATATGTATGTATGCAGATATATGTATGTCATAAAAATACTCGCATATTTATGTCCATTGATATTAAAATGTCATTATGGATTACGAATTTTTGACATGAAATGGTGCGTTTTTTTAATGCTTCACATTTATTTATATACTAAGCCATAAGAAAACATAAAAAAAATTCAAGAAAAAAACTATACAACACATGGCTAACATACAAAAGATGGCGTTTCAAAAAGCAACAAAAAAAAATATAGAAACTTGTTTACATGACATAAAAAACAAAAATGATGTTGGTTTACGTTTTTCCCTTTTTGTGTTTTTACAATTTTTTTTATATTTTTTTGCTCACTTAAGTTTATGTTAAAGTGTACTTAAGCTCTTTTAGCTTGTAAAAATTTAAAAACAAAATAAAAAAAAAATGTAAAAAAATAAAAATAATAAAAACAACATAAAACTGATTTGAGCTTTTGTATTTTTGTGATTGATATAAATTTTATTTTAGCCAAAATTAATTCACATATGGTATCTTGTGACAATCATTACAAGGCTTTGAACGCATTCTGTCTGATCTTAAGCGTAGTTTTTTTGCTATTACAAGGTATAATCGAAAGGACAGGGAACTTTCATATAAATATAATTTTAAGTTTTGGAAAAGTTTTTAGGTTAGATCGTAAAAAGGAAAAATGCGCAAAAATCTGATACCAAAATTTTTTGTAAGCAGATGTAATGGTGCCAAATATATTTCCTAAAGAAAAATCGTCAAAAAGAATGCTAATATCGGTAAAAAAAGCGTATGTTAGAGTTCAATACTCAGGCAAATCTCTAATACTTATACATATATACAAATATATATATGTATGTATATGTTTAGTTTTTTAAAGTCTTAGTAATTTATTGCAAATTTCTTAAATATCTAATTATCTCTGGTGCTAATTATTAATTTTTTTTCCATATCGCTACTGTGTATTTTTTATGTGGTTTTAATTTTTGGTGCTTTTGTGTGCACTAATATTTTTTATTTTTTTTTTTTAACAAATAAACAGAGATTTTATTTTTAAAGATTTTTTATTCACAAGATGTGATAATATTGGTTATAAATTAAAAATGCAAATTTTTGTTTTTTATGGTTCATAAATTTAACATTTCATTCAAGTTTTGTTGAAGACTTGAAAAGTTATTGAAATTTATATAGATCTGGTAATAAATATACATAAATCCGTTGAGTTTAAGACTTATTTTAATATATCAGTGCAAGATTAAAGTGTTAGCTTTAAAACTTTGTTCAGTTTTTTATGTGACTTTTAAGCTTCACAGCTATGATACAGAATGGTATGGTTAGCACTGAATTGATTTGGTATAAAGTTAACTTTTGCAGCGTGGTATGATAGTTCAGTTGAAGTTTTCAACTTTAGCTTAAAAAAAATTGATTTCTAATTTTTGTGCCAAATTGCACAGGTTTTTACACATTTAAGCATTACGTTAAGGAATAAGTCTGAGATCGTTTTTGAGTTACTTAAATTTTATTCTAAACCTTTAAGAAATACTTTGTTTGTTTTTTTTTTTTTTGAAATTTTGATGATGGCACTGGAAACAGTTATCAAGACAAGGTCAAACGCTATACGATCTACATATAAAAACGTTATAAGAAAAGAACTAACAACATAATCGTTATGAAATTTAGTATTTAAGATCTATGTGCTACAATGTATCTCACAACAACATAGGGGCGCAACAGAATCTGTGGTCGTGGTACCTTCCATACATTATCTGTATGGGAGTAATTGTAATAATATTTGATGTAGAGATGTCAGTAACTATAAGCTTTGAGATTATAGGGAATTCGATGAGATTGCATCAGTGGCCGTCGCCCTCCCATACTAAAATAAAGCTGTAAGCGATATTTTAAGTATACTATTGCAGCAATTCGAAAGAAGTTTAATGTAGACGGCTTACTTGCTATAAGATTTATCTAAATAGAAAGCAAGTGAAATAGAATCAGTGGGCGTAGCAACTCCCATATAAGTTAAATATCTTAAATGACATAAATATATAGCAATCATACTGAAATTTTGTGTATGAATTTTTTTTTATAAAAAGGTTGAGTGTGCAAAATCACACCCAACTCGCTGGTATATCTCCCAAACTATACAAGCTATTGTGACAAAATTTAATATGCTGATGACGATTTTTTTTTGAGTTTTTCAAACTTTTTCATCAACGTTTCCCATATTTTGTTGACTTTTTCAACTGTTTCTACCACTTTCATCTTTTTTCAACTCTTTCCATATATTTTCGACCTATTCAACCTTTTTCAATTTTCTTCGACTCTTTTAACCTATTTAAACTTTTTTCGAGTTTTCCAAGCTTTTTGTTTTTTTTCAATATTTTCCTTATCTTGTGGACTTTTTCAACTGTTTCAATATATTCAGACTTCTTTCAATTGTTTTCATTATTTTCAATTTTGGGACTTTTCAATATTTTTCATCTTACCATATTTTCCCGACTTATTCAAACTCTTTCATCATGCTTTAACAGTTTCCATATGTCTTCGACTTTTTTAGCAATTTTCAACTGTTTCAACCTCATTCAATTTTATTTAACTTATTCCGAGCTGTTCAACCTCATTCATTTTAACCGTTTTCCATATTTAATAGAGTATTTACCATTGTTCAAAAGTTTTAAATTTTTCACTATTCTCAATTCTTTTGAGTACTTTAATCTCTTTGAAACTAATTCAACTTTATAGCATTAAAAATATTCCAGCTTTTTAAAAATTCCTTACCTTTTCGGATTTTTAAATATTTTCCATATTTTTACATTTCAGACTTTTCCACAGACTTGAACTTTTTCGATTTTACCGACCTCTTTCAACTTTTTAAAATATTTTCCATTCGACTTATCCAACCTCATTCAAGTTTTTTGAACATTTTCCATACGTTTTGACTTTTCAACCTCAAAACAAAAACGCGAACTATGGCCGGTCTCCTGTTGCTATTGAATTAAGTATTTTTAAATTAGATATGTGCTATCTATTTAGTATATTTTGATACTTTACGATACGATATGGCGTGGTGTCCATAGAATTTTGGGGTATTGGATGAAATGTATTTGGTATGGTACGTTACGATAGTGTACGGCAATTAAAGGTATTGTGGGGAATATGCAGTAAAATTAGTCACAGTTCACCGAAATTGTGAAAATTTCAAAAATTTATATTTAGAAATGATCTTACCTGTTATTGGTGGTGGCTCGACAACAGTTGTTGGACCAAAAAATGATGGTATATCACTGGATGTAGTTACCGGTGTATTCAAATCACCCGGTTGAGCCTCAATGCAACACTGTTTCGCTACAGCAGAATCGTTGCATGCAACTCCACTAATTCCACCAGCGTCACCAACACCTCCTCCGACTGGACTATGTTGAGTGGTATTCAAAAGGCTCAAATGCGACGCCGAACTACGACCACTAGGTGTTGTTGCTGAAGCTGCTGCGCTAACAGCGACAGCACCAACTGATGTTGCTGATGCTGATGTTGCTAGTGCGGCGCTGTTATTAATCTGATTACCGTTGTTATTGTTCACGCTGCTACTGCTATTGGCAGCACCAGTGGGTGTGGCAGCAGAATTGCGTCCACTACGTGAAATAGCAGCAGTTAATGAATTTTGATTGTGATTATTGTTGGAAGTTGCTGTCGTTGATGATGAATTGTTGCTGTTGTTGTTTTGTTGATTACTATTGTTGTTGTTGTTATGATAATTATTCGCAGACGCTGATGATGATGATGACGATGATAGACTATAATGCAGCAGGGTTTGTGCACCTAAATGACCGCCACCAAAGTTTGATGGCGTTGTTAGATATGTTGCCGCTGAGGTAACCGCTGTCGATGGACTTGTCTGTGCGGTTGTCTTAAAGAGACATGTATCAAAGCTTAATACATTGAAATGTGCAGCTGCAGCGGTTTCAGTAAGTAGGAATGCGTGATGCGATGGCGCCACCAGGGTTTCAAGCCCTTCCATGATCATGGCCGCTGATGGGGTTCCAGGGGCTACGCCACCTAAAAATAAACAAGCGCAAAATGAAAGTAATTAGTAAGATGGAAAATATATTTTAAGAAATTTAAATTTTCCTATTGGGTACATTGTAATTACCAAATGAGTTCGCTTGGTCAAAATTTCATCTTAAATTATATTAATTAAAAATCTGCCTTATGAGTTAATGTTAAATGAAGGAAAAAAAACCCCTGCAGCCACCCATTAAAGTGGCCACTCTACGAACTACTAGAGCTGTTAAAACAACAGTAGTTTCTAGCGCTAGTGCCGACTGTCATCGAGTGCTCTCTGAAATTGAAAACGACATTTTTATAAAAATTGTTAAAATAAACATTCACCGGGGCAGAAAAAAAAATCAATAAAAAAAAGGCTGCTGAATTTATAGAGTGAAACCCGTAGCTCAGCGCGCTGAAGCGTTGAAGATGACGCCACAATTGAGACAAAGTGGAAATTAATGAAGTTGAGTGCGGTCAGTCAGTCAACGCAGTGACTGCGGCAGCGAATGGGTGAAGATCGCTGGAGCGCGCGCAATATTTGTTGCTTCATTACCATGTGTGGGGTATTGGCATAGGCATCGGCGAGTACCTAAGCGCCCATCGGTATCAGTGTGTGTACCGACACTTTTTCTTCTTCTGCTTCTTTGCACAAATGTAGCGTAGATTTTTTTTTCTTAACTTTTTTTGTCTTTTCTAAGTCATTGACAATTTTACGCTTGAATACGGAATGATGAGCGTCGTTGTGGCAAAACAAAAACAAAAAAAAAACCACAACGATGTAAACTGTCAAGAGGTGAGAGTCGTCGTTTGGCACTTCAATTTGCTATTCAGTTTAATTCATTCATTCATAATGTTTGAGGGCAGGGTTGCCAGATTTTTGATTTCAAAATTTATAATGCAAAATTTTTTTTCTGAATATTGTCTTAAATGAAATATAGCCTTGAATTGTAAAATGTAAGACAGACCGTGCTGAGCCCCAAACAAAAAGTGGTTCCCAAATTATTTGATATTTTTTCTATGAAGTTTTGCAAAAATTTAATCCTAAAAAAAATATATTCAACTTTAAAAAATAAGAAAATTGGTACGCAATATTCTTCCTTAACACAAACTTATTGTTTCCCAAAAGAATTAAGGAATCGGTTCAGTATATTTTGCGGCAAAGCGTTACAAATCATTTCTGTATAAGCAATTTCATATAAACAATATGGATAGCAAAATAGTAAGCATAATTTTTCCATTTCAAAGATGTATTTAAAATAAAGCTGATTTAAGGCTTCAAGCTAAATAGCTAAGAAGGCTGATAGCTATAGTAGCCAAAAACTAGTATTATTATTATGTAAAGGAAGATGAACAGATGCATTAGCTTTAGAATGTCCTTGGATTCACATGATGAAGTGAGAGTAAGAGTGGCAATCCTGGCTAAGAAAAATGTTAACTTTGCATGTTTTGTTGATTTGATATTTGCAAATCGGTTTTCACTTACACTGTCTGACAAATATATAGAAGTAATTGCCATTATACGACATTTTAAAGAGCTTCAATCAATTGCTGTAACTTTTCAATTAAAAAATGTTACATTTTTTTCAACATCACATGTGACAACAGCAACTATCACATGCCATGCGAATTGCTTTCTCTAACAATTTAACTTCATACTCTATTTCGTTGTTCCCATAATTGGGTTAGTAGTGACAGCACTAAATAGTTAAAGTCGAAAAGCATTATGGGAATTCAAGACCTAACTTAATTATTGCAATTCACAGACAACAAGACTGACGAATGCGCTTAATCGATTTTAATTCAATTGTTTTGGCCTCACTCACTTGCGCTGTTAAAGCAGCAGCCGACCAGAAAGCGATGCACATTAACAGCGGCGTGGGTGTTGCCATACTTTCTACAAAACTTCCATTTAAATTAAATTATTGCAATAAATTGTAATTCATTTGTGTGCAATTTATAAAAATTAAAAAAAAAAGCAAACATTTTGAATTAAAGTTGAGCCAGAAAAAAGACATAAGAAGAAAAACACAATCATTGAAATTGAAATAAATTTTAGTTTTTTGACAATTTAATTGATAAATGTCAGTGTGACATAAATGCGCTGTCATATTGTATGGTTAACATTTTCACGATTTGTGCAACATTAGCGACTTTTTCTTTGTTTGCAAACTTTTTGCCACTACTGACATTTGTGGAGCGGACCGACCACCTATGTTGCTGCATCAATAACTGTCAATAAATTTGTTTTCTTATGCTGCCATACTGATCATTGTTTTTCATATTGGTTGGCAACGCTGATGTCGTTTTTAAGGCTATGACGAACTTAATATGCATTTTATTGCTATTGTTTTAAATACTACATAGTATGGTTTTAAGTATTTTTTGTATGTAACAGATGTCGGTAATGTCATTAGAGAGAGGTTTTTTTATGACCTTATGCACTTAACCCATTTAGTTTTTTATTTCGCTAAATTTAAGTTTCGCGCCATTTTTCCTATGATATTGATTGGCAGCTTTAAAAACTTTATGTTGATACTGGATATTTTAATTTCCCGATTGCAAAAGATAAACGCGTTATCATTTTCAGATGGGGAAAGTTTAGCGGAAATAGTGCGCAAACTTTGTTGCAATAATGCGTCAACAGTCCGCCAAGATCGAGTGATTTAATACCAATAAAATTCTTCTACTCGCAACTTATTGATTACAAATTCAAGCAGCTGTCACAAGAATATATTAATTTTATTTATTCAGAACTTAAAAACAAGGGATCAATCTATCTATCCGCCACTGATCGAGCCACAACTTTGCAGTAATATTATCAGAAATTCGATCAAGAGGGCAAAAGTCCGCTGCCAGCAGACCCCTGGGGTGCATTTATGTAACATTTTGCTTCATACAAAGATATTTTTACCTTACATTGAAATAAAAATATTGTTTTTTTTTCGAACAAATATTGTGTTCAATGTAAAAACGAAATCCAGTGAACCCTATATGTCTTTTGACATTTTGACTTCCCAAACATTTTTCATTCTCTGAATAACAAAAAAAAAGAATCCATGCCTCAAAGACCACAGAGCTTATGATGTACATACAGTCTTGGACACATAAATAGCACGATCTGAAAAATGTGCCATTTATATGTCCAGCTCATTCCATCATTTTTTTTTCATTTTTAATATTTCTATTCTTTTATTTATGAATTATATAGCTGAATATCGTAGTATTTTTGAATATAAGGAATATACCTTTACGAAAAACAAAACACTTGTTGTTTGTCAATAATATCTACGTTAAGTCGAATAAGAAAGAACATATAATAAAACGTGCTATTTATAAGTCCATGGCTATGTGTGATTTTCAAGTATTTTGAAGAAATAAATAAGCAGACAGCTAAAAGGATTCACAGTTTTACCTCAGCTATGAAATTAATTAACAATTAGGCATATTTTTGCAATTTATTTGGTAGTATACAAGACAGAAATTTGTTTGCCTTAAACCAGAAATGTTAACAGACGGAAAATCATAAAAAAATAAAATTACGAAAATTCATTTAACGCTCGATAAACATTTCTGCACATTATTATTATAACCACAAAATAAGACATTTTACAACAAAATAGATAGAGTATTTTTTTCGCCAAAAAATTTTATAAGATTTAATTTAATTTAATTTGTTTTTTCTTAAATCTATGACTTATATGTATTTATTAATACATATTTACAGCTGATACAAGCTAATTTAATTTTGCATAGAATTTTATGTGTTATCTTTAAATTAAAGAAATTATGTAAACTTTTCTTATAAAGGAAATTTATCACTTAAGAAAAGCTGAGAAATTCTGTATTAACATTACATTTAATACTTCTTCCCATCCAAAGAATTGTTTTTCATATAGCTTCACGTGACCATCTGTTTTGTCACGAAAATTCGGAGCAGAAAAAAAGTTGGCGAATTTTTTTTAAAGATATCGTTTTCTAACTGCAAAAAACTTTATGTATTAAAAAAAAGGTCCTCATTGTCGCATCTCGAAAACCAAATTCTAGCAAAATCAGATATAAAAAAAAACAATAAATAAAGAAAGGTCCTCACTTTCATCGACAACCCTACCAAAATGAGGGGCTAACAACTGAGCTCTCTCGCTCTTCAATTTAATTTTTTACTTCTATTTTTCTTTATCAAACTTCTAGTCAAGTAAATATTTTATACAAAATAGATTTATGGAAAATACTTTGGTTTTCAAAACAGTTTAAAAGCTATCACCTCTTTTAAATGCGTGATACTTAGATAACTTTTGGAGAAAAAGTAGAATGGATTGTGCTAGTGGCTGGGTAAGAAAACAGTTTTTAACTGAATCAGAAAATCTATACAATAAAATCGATGCGAATGCAATGACGAAATAAACATTTCAGGAAAAGTAAGCGGGAATGTGCACTTGCATTGAAACATTTAAAAATATATCAACACTTATAAATACTGAATGGAAATAAGAGATTTTGAACACTTGCGGCAGAGATAGCGACCTGATTTAGATACGGTGTTGAAAAAGTAGCAAAATACTCGACCACCTTAAAAGATCGTGGAAGCAATTGCTAAGGCAGGAAATGCTTGATACTTGAATTGGGAAAATGCTGAAAGAGTTTTTAAGAAGCTTTAATGCTCCGTAAAGAAATATCAAAATAGTTTTGCAATCAAAATAAGTATGCAATAAGCTTCTTTAGTACAAATATGTTGATGTAAAAAAGAAATTATTAAAATCGGCTCAATACATTTTGCGCCAAAGCGTTACAAACTATTTGTGTGTAAGAAACTTTGTAGAACTGCTATAAATGTATATATATAATAAATGGTATGTTTGGCAACTGCGTGCTAAGAATATCGATATTCTTAGCTAAGTCGCTAAAGCATACGTTTGATTCGGAAAAGTACGTATTTTATACACAATCCAGAAAACTTAACTTTTTGTGCCAGTGCAATTGGTCGTTTATTTGAATAGTCTGAGAAAACTTTACTCAAAATTTTCCAACTATATGTAGGAGTTTCATCAATATCCCAGCTTCTTCGTTTCACTTTCAATTTTCCCACAAAAAATATCAACATTTAAGTCATAATTAACAACATTAATTACCACAAACTCACAACAACAAGAAGCCAACCAACAATGACGCGCCAATGTTGTTAAAGTCTCAAAAAAAAAAAAAAACTCCCAACCAGTTGCTTCAAAAGTAAAGTGATGAACATCAGTCAATCATTCACTCACTCAGTCAGTCAATATGGTTTGACCGACTCGTAGCGTTTCAGAAGTATTTATAGCATTTTTGACACTAACAATTACAACAACAACAGTAACACACAGATACGCAAAACAACAAGCGTGTGTCACACTTTTTAAAATTTTACACACGCGCGTCTCTCATGAGAAAAACACAAAAAATATCATCGACAACAACAACAACAAAAAAAGAAAACGAGCTCTAATGACTGAGAAAAAAAAAAAAAAAGATTTGATTGCATTTGACTGGATTGCGTGTTGGACGTTTATTTTTGTCAATTAAAAGCATTTGACTACATGCTGACAGCGCAACCACAGCATCAGGAGCAGTAGCTGCAGCGGCAGTAAAACGCAATACGACTATGTACATACGAGCAGTATGTGCTGTAGTAGGGGAAGCGGAAAAGTGTCAAAATCGATCGCAAATGTCAAAAAGTCATATGTACCGCTGTTGCTGCTACTGCTGCATGTTGCCTGATTTTTGTGTACTTTGATTTTTTCTCAGGTTTTTTGAAACAAAAAAAAATCTTGCGTTTGTTTTGTGTTAAAACATTTTAGACTTTTTAATTTTCTTGGCATAAGTGGGACCAAGTACTTAAGTGTTGTTATTAGCAAGTTTTTTGTTTCATTTTTTTTTTGTTGCAGGCATTCTGTTTGTTTAGAAGCTTTTTGTTTTTAATAACTATCTGCAATTTCATTTTACGTGCCCGTAGTTTGGAAAGCGCTTGGGTGAAATAAAAACTGTGGGAAGTTTTTTAGTAACTATAATGATTTTTTATAGCTAATTGGATAAATCTTAAGCTCATTGCTTACATTTAAATCGATGTACGCTAATATCGACAAATTTATTTAACATATCGATTAAATAATAAAATTGTGCATCATCACCAGATTTATCTGTGTAAAGGCTTTAAAGAAAAGAAAATCATTTAAAAAAGTTTTGGAACAAGTGAAAAATTTTACTCCGGATAAATCGTGAAGCTATTCAATATTAAGTCCATTTATTATAGAGCGTATCAGATCTCAAATCACCACAACACAATATATATGAAATATTATCTTAAGAGAAGTCTGGAAGTTACCGTAGTTTTTATATTCACATTCATTTTCTAGACTTTCGAGGAATCCTTTATATGGCTTAGGATCACGTTTAGGCAGAAGATCGTATGGCCTTGTTCTTTAAGGAAATGCATGTATGTACTATTTAATAGTTGAGCTCATGTATATGTCGTACTTCACTAGGACATCTCTATTTACACGCTCTTTCATATAAAAGAAAAATCAAATTCAAAAGATCTCATTAAATATTTAACGCAAATTAATGAGACTTGGTATATATGTCTATATATATAAAGTATAGGCAAAATTAAACATCACATCACATTAAATATTTAATGCAAATTAATGAGAATTGGTATATATGCCAATATATATAAAGTAAAGGCAAAATTAAACATTGAAAAAAAAAATAGGCGGTGTCATGCCTTCCATATGAGCAATAACCAAAACCGTTTTATTCTCGCGTATAAACTCTTGAACTAGTCAACGGACTTTCATGAGTCCTGTGGAAAGCTCTTAAAATATTTTGGCTGTGAAAAAATAAGTGATGCCACGCCCAGCCATAGTAAGAAAAATAAAATTCTTCATATCTCATCAATTATTTGATGCAAGTGAATGAGACTTGGTACATACATATGTAGTTGTATAAAAAGTAACATAATAAAAGTAAATTTCAGAGACAATATGGATGTTGCGGTGCCACCCATTGGGGAAATATCCGAAAATCGTTAGTTAGTCGCATATAAACTCGTGAGCTATTCAACGGTCATTTATAATTTAATTTTAAGTTTATCTTATGGTCTGTGGGATGTCATAAGCATACATAGTTTAGTTTGGAAACAATTGACAATGCCACGCCCACATAAAGGAAAAATATCATATTCAATATGTTTCATCAACTAAGTATTTGACGCAGGGAGACTTGATACATACTATGTATGTGCGAAAGTAAGCTTCAATTAAAAGATGAGCGGTACCATGCCACTCATATGACAAAAAATCGTAATTTTTTATATCGGCAACTAAGGTATTTGACGCAGACTGATAAGATTTCGTTCATATGATTACATATATAAAAAGTTACGGACTTTGTAAGTTCCTCTGGAAAAGTTGTTCGTTTCGCTCTTACATCCCATCGCATGAATTCATATAACAATGATCTTCCATATAATCGCTGCTGCGTATGTTAGTGATCGTATACCTACTGAACGACTTGATAATTTTAGGTCACATTCCCACAACATATTTGTTTTATCAAGACGACGGGATGCGTTATTTGGACTTTAATTTTGAAATATCATTACCATTACTTCAATTTTCCGCACTTGACCATTAGCGTCCCGTTGATTAAGCGTTAGAAAAAAAGACACAAAGGCTGCAGCAGTGAATATTTCAAGAGTTTTGGTGTATTTATTACAATATGGTTAAGAATCCTTTAAGTCAAGAATGCTCGAAGCTCTTTCAGCTTTTTCAGCTCGTAAATATCCAGCTCAATTCAAGCTAAATCTTCACAGTTCGCAGTTACCACATGCTTTTTGTTTGTGTACTTTTAGTCTTCAAGGTACTTATTCAATTTCGGTTCACTATTGTCGTATGCTTTTTGTTTGCGAAGTTTTTGTTTTCAAGGTGCCGACATATTTAGTTTTTTTCTGTTCTGGAAATAACACTTTCGGTTCGCAATCGATGCATCCTTTTTGTTTGTGTGATTTTGTTTTCAAGTTATTTCTTCAGCTTTTACATTTTATTACTTTTGTTTCTATGCAATTAGCTTTTAGTAGTTTTTCTGTCACAAAATGGTTAAGAGTTTTTAACCCAAAACTGATGTTGTTGTAACTAGCTCTCGAAGCAGATGTTGGTGTGCAACTCTGCTTTAAGTGACGCACCCTTCCCTTCCATATAAAAAAGTAGAACTTTTTGGTTTAAGCAGAAACCTCTAATTAAGCTTTTTCAAACGATGTTTTTTTTTTCACTTCACAGTGTGATTGGATTCAAAGGGACTATAAATGTAATACCAATTTCCTCAAACTAACATTTAGCGAAAGTAACTTCATGCCATTTAACACACTGCCCCACAGTTTCAAGGCACAAAAACTGACAAAATATATCCAAAAAAGTCAAAAAACAACTAATGCAAATCTGGCTTGAGCAAAAAGTCTTGGCGTTTCATTGTTTTGATTTAACAAAATATGAGCGCAAGCATTCCAAAAATCACAGCTATGATAAAAGGTTTTTGGAGCCACTAAGTAGCCAATATATGTACACGATATATGCAAAAAATCTTAATCCCATGCTGTACAATATGCATTATACATAACAACAACAATAAAAGCGATAGTAATAACTCCAAAGATTCAAATCATAACCGGAAAAAAAAATATAAATAAATAAATAAACACTTCTTAAGTTTTATTTATTTTTTTAAAATGTTTTTTTAAAGCATTTTTTTTTTCTATCTCTAAAGATAAGCTTGTCTGGGGAGTAAAAAAAAATTTAAAAAAAAATTGTCTTTTAACT